>JABCKI010006013.1:0-18720 GCA_018282025.1 Sphagnurus paluster
AATCACAAGTTACTATTATTAGATAGAACACTCTAGAACATGAAGGTTCCAGAGCATTACTCAGTATGACTCATTATCGCACCATATTGCATCATAATGCTGTGTGATACCTTACTAATTGTATATACTTGTTTACATACTCTGTAGTATATAAACCCTCTGTATTCGTCTACTGTGATAACAGAGTTTCTTCCTCTTACCATCAGTTGATAGCCTCTTATTTACTTAACTACAAAGTCCTCCCAACTCAACCAGTAAGTAGATGACTTCCTCAGCCTCGTTCATTATTCTCAAATATCCATCGGCGGCTGAGTTTTCCGTCTGCCCAATCACCCCCCCAACCAGTCATGGGTATGCCAGCCTCATGTATGCCAGTGGGAATCACACTCTCGGAGCCAGTAGGTGTATCAGAGGCACTAGACATTTTAATCGGTTAAAAAAGCTGAAAGAAATTGTGGCACGCCTTACCGCGACTCGAGATTAGGGTCTACGAATGCTAAGGTATGGATTTAGTAATAAATAATTGGGAGGAACAAAACTCGACAAGACAGTAGGCTAGAATACATACTTTTTGAATCAAGGTTCTGAATCCTGGAGAAAGCATAATCAACTAAGGTGCCCAATTTTAACCCATGAATCAATGAGGAACTACTTACATATAGGTGTCAGTGTCATTGAATAGCCTAATGATCCACACTTGATTTTTCCCTGGAAGCAAATGCTGATGAAATCCGACAATTGGAGCCCCATTTTCTGCGTTGCCTGAAATAACCCTAGTCAATAGGGGACGCAATGGAAAAATAGATAGCCACACCTCCATACAGATCCAGCACAGTCATTGATGCTATATTTTCAAGGTGGAAGTTATCAACACTGTCCTTGATGAGGCATAATTTCCACTTCTGGTTGGCCTTTCCAGTGTTATGCAAGAGCACGACTTTTGTAGCTGTGTTTTACTCTGGTCGTCAATTCTTACCCACTAGCCAAAAATAACAACTGTACAGTCTGATGACACATTCACTGCAGGATAATTAGAACTTATTTTTTCAGCAGCCGTATTAGGTTAGTGACCCACATTCATTGCCAGTGCCGAGAGTGAGCACATGTAGAGAATAAATACGCTCAGCGTCCAGACACGATGTGTAAGACAACTCATTAAAGTACCTGTAGAGAATAAATACGCTACAGGGTAAAGTGAGTAATGTGGATAAGTAATGTGAATAAGTAAAGTCTCACCTCAGCGTCCAGACACGATGTGTAAGACAACTGAGGGGAGATCTATCGATGAATAAAATATATAGTACGAAGATATAAGGTTTAGCATAAAGACTGGTAAATAATGGAAGTAAAAACTGGGTGCGCGCTTTTGATGGCCATCAGCAATAGCCGAAACGGCCTTGGCAAGTCCATCTTCAACACTCCCCCAGACAGTCAAGGCCCCCGCTTCAATCCCAGAAGTTCGACGAAGCGTTCATGTAATACACACAGGAGTGGCTTCATGAAAATATCCGCTATATTGTCGGTGGAAGCAATATGAATGATTTTGATGTGTTGCCGTCGCAAACACGTTCACGGATGTAGTGGTGGCGGATGTCGATATGCTTCGCACGGGGGTGCCCCTTTGTGGTCTGAGTGAGCGCGATTGCTGAGGTATTGTCGGCACGAAGCATTGCTGGGAGATCCTGGGGGTGGTTAATCTCAACAAGAAAATTGTGCATCCAGAGTGCCTGCTGGGCTGCACGCGTCATTGACGTGTATTCTGCCTCAGTAGTAGAAAGCGCGACCGTGGGCTGACGCTTAGATCCCCAAGAGACTGGTCCGTTCACCATCATAAACACATATCCGCTGGTAGAGCGCTGAGTATCAAAGTCTCCTCCAAAGTCCACGTTGACAAAACCAATTGGCTTGAGTCCATCTCCACCCCGCGAGAAGGAAATGCAGTAGTCAAGGGTTCCCTTGATGTAGCCCAGAACATGGGTCATGGCTTTCCAGTGGGCTGGCCCAGGATCTTTCTGGAATCGAGCAAGTAAGTTGACTGCATAGGATATGTCGGGGCATGTGGACACCTGCGCCCACATGAGGGAGCCAAGTACCGCACAGTAGGGCTTGTCTTTCATGAAGGCGCGGTCTGCATCCATTCGCGGGGAGAGGGAGTCGTCGAGGCGAAGGCCAGCGGGAAGTGGGGTAGGATGGGAGTTGCAGTTAGAGTATCTGAAACGCTCGAGGATGCGCTCAAGATATGCACGCTGAGACAAGTGAATGGTGCCAGTTACCTCATCGCGGTCCACTCTCATCCCCAAGATGTACTTCACCTCCCCCATATCCTTCATTTCGAACCACTGTCCCAACTCTTCCCTTGCCTTTGTGCCACCATTGGTTGTGGATGAGACTCCGAAGATGTCGTCGCCATATGTGCTCATAATGGTCTCCTCTTCCCCTAGGATGCACGCATGCACGCAGCTGTCTGCCCTCAAAGATGAATATTCCAGCACCTTGTAAGCCTTGTCAAGAGTGTTCCACCAGTCATGGCTGCTGTGCATCATTCCATACAGGGTTTTGAGGACAAGGCACACCATACCCTCCCCCCCACGAAACCCTGGCGGGAGGCGCATGTAGGTGACATATTTGTTGACACTGTTGAGGAACGCTGAGACAAAGTCCACCTGCCAGATGTGCATGTCAAGGGAGGCCGTGAGCGCGGCGCAGATGCGCATCGACTCCAGTCGTACCACGGCCGCATAAGTCTCCTCATAATCCTCCCCAGGTACCTGGGTGTATCCCTTCGCCACCAGCCTTGCTTTCCGCCTGATAATGTTCCCATCGCCATCATATTTGTGGGCGAACACCTACATGCAGTCTATGATCTTCTTGCCTTCGGGTACTGATGTGGCGGGGAACAGACGAAAGACGTCCTGCTTTCATAGCGCGTCGAGCTCCGCCTCGATGGCGGGCATCCAGAGGTCCGTGCGGCGCATAGCTTCACCATAGTGCTTAGGCAGGTATGAGTCCGAGTTGACGTCAGTGTCCAGGGCAGCGAGGAACGCATGCACATTACCGATCATGCGAACGTGCAGTACCCCAGCTGGTTGATCATCTGCCCACTCTTCACCCGTGGCATAGGCAGCATCCTCCAAAGCTTACGTCTCCTGTGCAGCTATTGCTGCTTTGGTGGGTTTCGCACCGCGAGGGCTCCTGCGCAGAGCCAGTGGGCGGTTGTCGACATCGTGATCAGTAGTCGGCAGTGCAAGTTGAGTGCCAGTATTTACCTCCTTGCGCAGGGTGGGGAATGGCATTTTGGATACTCGTTCTGGGTGGAGAGGTGCGTCTGTGGGCCGAATTCGAGGTGCAACGGGTTGTGCAGTGGGAAGAATGAGCCTGGGCACGTAAATGTCAGGCGCTGGTGCAGTATTGTGGTGAGGTCGTCGCCGTGGTCAGTGGTAAGTGTGCTATGCCCAGTGCCCTCATCGAAAATGACATCGCGGCTCGTTACAATTGAACGCGTGCCACGATTGAATAGCCGATACCCCAATGACGAGTACCCGATCATGACATACTTGATCGATTGCGGGTCCAATTTGGATACAACAAGTTCCTCGGGGATCTTGGCAAATCCATCTTCAACAGCACATAACCCGGGTCGTATGTGCTCTTAATGATGTCTGTTCAAGATGACATAGTGTATCAGTTAATGTCCCAAATATGCTGAGCCTGCTACTACTTACAAACACCATCGTGAACCAGAGGCATTTTGAAGATGAGATATAGAGAATGAGTGTTGTGTTATGCTGAGGACAGAGGATGAAGTTTCTGGGTATTTATACAGCCAGGTAAGATCAGTTGAAGATGAGGGTTCATTGGTTATCTCATGTTTGTCTTGGATGATAGATAAAATGACCATCTGTGCCCCTGGAATATGTCATGGAAGGTTTGAATCCCAACATTGAAACGACCCGTGATTGTCAGCAGCAGTCACTTGAGTGGCAGCGCCACCATTCCCAGGTGCCTACCGGAATGACTTTTCTAGTATTTTACACTGAAGAGGTGACTATTTTCACGAATTTTCTGGAACTGTTTTGAATACGTCTGGTAAATTTTGACCTTGCCTCCATAGAGTTTACATTGCACCAGCATTGGCCATTGGAAGAATTCCTTCCATCAGCTTGATGGAGGCTTGTGATTAGATCTTCTGACATATCATTCTGCATTTCAGCAACAAATCTTGTGACGTCCCAAAGAAGGCGTGGGATGCGCCGAACCGTGAGTTATTTGGCACCGGTGGTTGGTAAATCCCGGTGCATCCCACGACGAGCCCCCCAAAATAGTTCATAACCATTTGTCTTCTCGTGTTATTACAGCCCCTGGTACACTCGAAGAAGGGGATCGGAGAGCTGCGTGGCACTGGAGAATGGTTAATGCCAATGTCTAAAAATACCCCACGGGTTGACAGTTCTTAGCACTTGCCTGGTACCGGGAGGCAGCCAATCCCGGAGGAAATTTTTCTAATTCTAAATTATGGAAGAGCGTGAAATCCGTGTTCTGTTTTTGTGCTCAAACCATATAAAGGAAGCTACTCTCACATGTATCACCTATAGTATGGGGGAGCCGGAGACGTCGACCCTCAGCGTTAAATAATTTGTTTATATTTTGCTTCGCACTACCACAAAGTATACCCACCACAATTGGAAATGTTTTAAGCAATGATCAGATTTTGCGCCACCAATGCGTTGAGTATGCTTTGTTGATGTTTGCTATCATCACCCACACGCGAAAGAAACATATTAGCATGCACGTTCGTCTTCTCCACGAATCTCGGCGTGAATCCAATATCTAAGCTTACTGGTCGTATTTATCCGTCGGTGCGTGTCAAAATCGCACCATTTCAAATGCTAAGATGAAAGAGACTCACTGGATGCAGACGAAAATTGACCGACGCAGATAGCCACGTGGGTGTAGGGGATCAGGGTGTGGTCATGCCTTACAGTCATCGGGGTGAATATGGCTCATATCGCGGGGTAGTGTTGTGAAGAGCGAGCAGTGTGCGGCGCAATAGCAATATGATGATGGACCATCACATGACACATGGCGCATGCAATCTAGGAGGCGGAATCTCAGCGTTTTCTAGAACAGTTGGGATGGGTTAGGCCAGCCGTCGAATGACATGGAACTGGTCGAGGCATAAGAACACGTATGTGATCCTACTTTGTTAACAGGAAATTCCAGAACCTTCTGTGACGATGAAGAAAGCTCCCTGGCAATGACACGCTTTCACTACCAAAAAGTACAATAAAAGTACTAGGCTGGTTCTCGAACATTCGATGTGTGGGGTATATAAAAGGCATGCTACTAGGCAGCTTTTCAACAACAATCTCAACAACAGTTATCCAACATCTTCAACACTCTAACTCTACTCATCCACCACTAACACAATGTCGAGCTCTGTCTTCTTTTACGAACCCTTCTACGACTTCGACCGCTTCTTCGATACATTCTCACCCCTCACTGCCAATGTCGGTCGCGCACGCCGTGCCGTAGAAAATGACGATGGTGCCGTGCGCTCCCTGAAGCCCAGGTAAGCCACCTCATTGCATCCCACCGTGGCACCAACCTCACACAAAAACCCGTAGAATGGATCTGCACGAGAACGCCGAGTCCAACCTCGTCACTGCGACCTTCGAGCTGCCCGGCCTCAAAAAGGAGGACATCAACATCGACCTCCGCGATGGGCGGCTCACCGTTTCTGCCGAGACGAAGATCTCGGAGGAGCACGAGAAGGACGGGTATGCGGTCAGGGAGCGCCGCTTTGGTAAGATGTCGAGGACACTCCAGCTTCCTCAGGGCGTCAAGGTAAGTATTCCCACTAGTCTTTTTTTTAAAATTTATGTGAATGCTGATATGGGCTTTTTTTTTTGTAGGATGAGGAGATCAAGGCGTCCATGGAGAATGGCGTACTGAAGGTCACATTTCCGAAGACGGCGCCGGAGTTGGCGCCTAAGAAGATCTCAATTTCTTAAGCAGGTGTAAGGATACCTACGGTGGTTCAAAGCACAAGGAACATTTTTGTAGCATAGGGTTTCGTCGATGTATTACTAGTATGCCTGCGACGTGAAAACAGCGAACATTGTTTAACAAGGTTGAATTCTTTTAAAATTAAATATGAAAGATGATTAGCACTTCGGGCAGTTTCGCGGAAAAAGACACGTAGATTTCAACCCAAGAACTATGGTAGATACTGAGTCACTTGTTCCAAATGGAAATGTCAGCTCAGCGTTTATCAGCGCATCTCTGCATTCGTGAAGAGGAATTCTAAATTCTCTGCAACTTTTCGGTATGCCTTGGTTTCTCAAAATGTGGCGTGAGCCAGTATGCCAGTAGGATATACTGCATAGGTCGTCGACCTGCTCCGGAGCGTGGATAAAGTTCGGCAACAGCCGGCCCGTCACGCGATGAGGATGGTTCCGCTTGCCGCTGAACTTCAAAACCCTCGCTATCCGGCCCGTCGACTACACAGGACTCCTTCTACTCGAAAGCAAGTTTTTTGCTGTGTTCAATATTATTCTTGACGATCGACAAAACTTGCAGGTGATTACCTTGTCATTGGATGGTTGCAATCACTTCAATCGACAGCAGTTGAACAGAAGCTGACGTATTGGAGCGTCCACTAAGATCAGTAGTTATTTCAATCACTGTCCGAAGCAGGCCTTGCTATCAGTATCAGATTCTTCTCTCTTATTCAATTGTGGACCAACGGTCCTGCTCCAAAAGAGATAGAAAGTCGCGCAGGAGGGGATATTAAGAACTCAGCCACCACAGTCCCCCAGCGCCTCGCTAAAGTGAGCCGAATAACTTTAACGGATTATCTACTGTCACGTCGACCGTACCCTGCCTATGCAGTCCTGCATCCCATGACATCGTGATAGTATTTTTGGGTGTCGGCTTCCGCCTTGACGTGGACACAAGACCATTAGGAATGCCACCCAGAGACCTGATTGGACCGCCTCTGCTTCCCTTCTGTACTCGAAAGCGTCATGGTATAAGACGAATGTGTCCCTGTTCAGGTGTTATTGGCTAGGTCCAGAAAACGAACTCCCTGCGTCTCCTCTGAATTGCTCCAACATCTTCAGTCCGAGCCCCTTGAACTTGAAGACTTAGTCCTTGGTGAGTCGATAATGGTTCTAAAGCTGAACGATTCGACCTTACAACTCATAGATACCACAAATGAGGTTCCTCATGGCTCTCATCAGCACTTTCGTCATCGCGCTCTACGGAAGGAGCGTAGTACTTGCAACCCCCACTCACAAAATCTCCATTTTCCTCGAGCCGGGCTGCATCTCCCGTTCCCCTGGAGCAGACTGTCCTAGTGGGTACGCCATCAACGAACCAGGAGCGTGCTGCAAAGCCGGCATTGACAAGACTTTGATCATCGCTATCCCCAGAGTCAATATTCTTGCGGAGGAGGAATGTGTCATTGTTGCGCCCGGTATCAACTGCCCCGCACTCTTCGCCCCGCATGGCGAACACGGCATATGCTGCAGGGACGTTGTTCGTGCGGAAGGAGTCGCTGTTAGGCCTAGGGTCGTCATTCTCGAGGATGAATGCGTTTTGCCTTCCTCTTCCTCGCCATTCTCGTGTCCTACTGGTTGGGTCCCTGTAGATACTTCAACAGGGCACAGCAAAGTATGTTGCAGAAAGTATCACGGGTTGAAATTGGGTTCCACCACCGCCACCTCTGGGGACGTGTACATGGTTGCTTCCCCCATGGCAAAATCGTCTTCGAGAGAAACATGTGTCCACGCTCATGTATGTGGGTCTGGATGTTGGGAGGGCTGGTACCGCAGGGGCATCTGGTCCGAGTTGTGCTGCGTCGGAGAGGAATCAGAAACCATCTTCGAGGCGTTTTTGCGGGAGTAATAACTGTTGAGGTTGGGTGAATTAGTTCTTACTCTCGCAGTACCTGATCTCACGCAAAGAAAAGTAGACGATTTCATATTCATAGCCATACTTGCGTACTCAAGAATCATGAACTCGTGTGTATATACACCTTCCAGCCAGATTTATTATTTAGCAGACGCCCACGTCTTGAGTGTCGATATGGATGGTACGAAGAAGTACTCTCCGCCCCTGGATCTAACATAGGAACGGGGCCTAATATCGCTGGAACGAGAAGGCGCTTCCCCAAGGATGGGATCCTGGCCTATTCACCCCAGAATTATTAGCAAGATCACCAACAATGGTTAGAAGAGTTTTCACCTGGCTGTGGCCCGCCGACTGTGTCACCAAATTTCGGGAAGTCGCGATCGAGTGCCCATTGAGTCTGTAGCAAGAAACCGCCCTCTATCGAGGATTGGTAGCAAACAAAGAGTAGTCCACGCTCTACATTTGGTAGTGGATTATGAGGCTGCTGATGATTCACCTACCAAAATTACGACAGGATTTAGCATGGTTGAGAAGCGGGGTGACTGCCTTACCGGTGGCCCGTATGGAATTCCTGCACGAAGAATAGACGAAGCTGCTAGCTCTTCTCTGGTTGGTTTGTAAGGATCGAGATTACGGGGAGCCGTCTTTCGAATGTGGGCATTGAACGGGCAGTAGCGATCGCTAGGCCCTGGCTCTCCTGGGATAGTAAAATCGAAATCGTTGTTCCTCTGATCGTCTTCAGCGAGCTCTGGGTCATCATGAATTGGTGCCAACTGGATAGGTGCACCCTAGACGGAAAATCATAAGTTATGAATCATCTATGCGGTCGGACTGAGAGAATTACCGATCTCCAACGCCCAAACAAACGGGCACCATACCACGCGATACCTTGCTCATGAGTCAAATTCGCATCTGGGATTACCTTGCGCCACTCGTCTCCATGGCTAACCACATTTTGGATGAAGCCGGGAACATCTTGCTCGAGCTTTCTGAAGACCATCATGCTTCCTCCCTTTGCCCAAGCCGGGCGCTTGTCGACGTCGACTGGGTCACCGGGGTAACCCAGAATTAGAACACCAGGATCGACGACAGTCCGCCCCGGATGTGGTACCGTGCAACCTCTAATAAGATGTCACTATTATATAACTTTACAGTTCACCAGATGCGAGGCTGATTTTACCTTATAGCGGGCTGGGAGATCCCGTCGCAATATCCAAAGTGTTCTTTACGATCGGGAAGTACATTGCCAACCTCAAGATGCAGAATAGTGATTGATGAATTGAACGTTACTTTCTCGATGCTTTCGACTACTCCTTTGCAGTGCTCGGCATCTAAGTGAAGATATAGTGATTAAGATAGTGCTTGAAGAGGGGTGAGCTACTAACCGCTTGCTGCGATCATAATTTCATTGAGCCTCGATCAAAATTTGGGTCCTCGGTCTTCTCTGTCACGCCCAAGAAGTCCAATCCTGCACGGCTGAATGCGATCTGAGAAAGCTTTGTCTCAATACGAGAGATGGGTTCCCCGCAAGACCGCGCCGTTTGTTTAGCGTGGTCAATTTTGTCGAGAATTTCGGTCACGGCAAAGCAAGAGGTAGGCAAGAACGATCCTAGACCCTTCTTGAAGGCTGCAGCATCCTTGATATGAAAGAAAGCAAACTGCTCCGCATCCTTCAAGTAAAATAAAATAAGTTGAGGGAATATGGAGAGGGTGCAGAGTTTATTCTTACCTTGGGAAAGGTAAAGCAGATGTCACCTTGAACATTATGTAGATCAGGAAGCTCGATAGCCTCTTGCGGGCCTTTTGGAGGTTTATTCTGAAGAGATGGGTGCAGTGGAATGATGGAACGCTTGGAAAGGTTCGAATAGTGAGGAGACATCTGAGGATGATGACTGCACTGTCATTCTCTCCATATTTAAGGGGAGTTTTTCAAGTGTTCAGCTGACTTAGTGCAAGATACGATATAATCCGAGGCACCATTGGACATTTGACAGGACGGAAGATATCACACCCCGAAGCTCCGATGTCAAAGCAAAGAAGGTGGAGAAGGGTGCTAGGATTTTTTTATGTTCCATAAAACCGACTTGAGCCTATTTTTCAAAGATAGTTCCACCCCAGATCTGTCAGCCTAGTACTAGATAGCGTTGAATCTGATAGCTGACAGTTCTATCCCAAACACCATGAAGCAACTAGTAAAGCCCCATCATAATGTTAAATTCGTAGACCAAAGAAGAATATGTGCGAGAGTTCCTTGTCGTTCAAAATTGTAGTTGGTTGTGGGAGTGATTTGCTGTTGTAACTCAGTTAACTGTACGCGGAGATACCTGGTTAGCTCCGGACTCTATTTTTTTTAAACCAATTTATATAGCGCATTTAAGTACACGTGGACTACGGGCGCTGTAGAGAGAAGTAAAAGTAAGGTGCCGCTGGAGGGCTGGTAGAATGGTAATATTGGTAGTGGTATGGGGGATAGGTGGGCTGAGTACCGTCCCTGGTGTAGAAGGTGGCCACTGTTGGGCTGGTATCCGGAACATATAGTAAAGGAGAAAAGAAACTGAAAAGAAAAGTTAGTATACAATCGTAGTAGTCCCTAAAAGGCGCCCTATATGCTGCCGCGGGGGTCACAAGAAAGGCGACTGAATACGATGGTGGTCGGGCCTTCGGTTTGGTGCCGCTGTTCGACCGTGGAGGGGGCTCGGCCTAAATAGTTGAGAAAGAGAAACTAGCCCTTTTTAGGGGGCGGGGTTGCCACTTGTCAAAGCGGCGGCAACGGCCAAGGAGGTAGAAGGCCTTCTTGAGGAGGGCCCCCGTCTCTCGTCCATCGTTGTTGTAGAATCGCACCGTAACTGCGCAGGGGTGCGATTCAGCATTGAAGGTTGACAGGACCCGTGCCCAGAACAGGGCGTCGCTGGGGGCGGGACCGTTCTTGATGAACTTGACACCTTCGAAGATGCCGAGGCTGTTGAGTGTTTGATAGACTGAAGTCAGCTCAACGGGGTGGTTGGTAATAGGGTCCCATGTTGGGAGACCCTTGATTTGTAGGCAGGAGGCCGGCCGGTAGGGGATTACGGTTGCGCCTCAGGTGAATCCTGGGATTGTGGACAGTGTGTTGCCCACAATGGTGGAGTAGGCGGGGGTGTCAAGACCGTGGTGGTTGCGGGTCTTGACAGCGGTGACGAGAAGGTTGCAGCCTACCATCCAGGTGGCTGCTAGAATATGGGAATCGCCGAAGTTGGCGATGTGAACTCCCCGGAAGTGTTTGTCGGCGCTAGCTTGGAGTTCATGGTTAATTGCACCTACGATGTGGTGCGGGGATGGGCGCTTGGCCGGGTCCCGGAGTTGAGATTTGTCCGTGGGTATAACTACCCACTTGGTTGTGGCAGGGGCCACCAGCTTGGTGGGTGGGTGGGTCTTGTGGGGTCGAGGTGCCTTGGACCTGAGGGCCGCGGCGTAGATCGGCTTGGGAGCCGGCTGGGAGGGGGGAGGAGGGGAGAGGCATGCTTGGGGGCACGTGCGGCTGGGGTTGGTCTGGAGGGGGTGTGACTGCCACGAGGTGTGGGAGTAGCCGGGGGGGCGTGTTTGCCTCATGTAGGAGGCATGGCCTTTGGAAGTATGGGGCTGGTCGGAGTGGTTGGGGGGGGGGAGTGGCCTCTGCTAGGGCCTTGCTGACGGCATTGGCTATCAGTTTTTGGGTGACAGGGTGGCACGTAAGTTTATTATAGGTGCCTTTTTGGTATTCTGAATGTCCCATGGCCCAGTCGAGGGCTATTGGGAATAGTCTAGCGAGGAGGAATTCGAGTATGATGGTTTTGCCTTTGTAGAACTGTGGTGAGAACTGGCACTTGGCGAGGATTTCCTCTACGGGTTGGTAGGAGAAGGGGGGCGGGGGTGCTTCTGAGAGGTATTCGAGCTCCGAGGAGCTGTCGTTGTCCAGGTGGTCCTGGGCGTGGTGGTGGTCGATGTCGCCGCGGTTGGAAGCCTGATGAACGGGTGAGACCGGGCGAGAGGGGGCTGAGTGAGTTGATTCTGCTGGAGAGGGAGCTTTACGCTTCCCATTTCCCATGGTTTAGACTGTGGGAAAAGTTGGAGATGGTGGTGGTAAGAGGACAAGAAGGGATGGCTCCGGACTCTAACTTGCCATGTCAACACTTTGATACAGCTTCTTTCTTGACCTAACATTCGAAGAATGGGGACTTTACAGTCATGAGGTTCCTTCAATTGACAGATATCTATAATGGATGTTGCTTTCAATATGGAACGCGAGTGATACCGAACTTCCTTTTTGTCTGTTATCACCGTTACAATTGGCAGAGCCACATGACACAATGTGTATTGATTTTTGTTGTGGCATCTCGTTCCTGCCCTTCTGAAAGTTCAGCGCGCAGTGTCTAGATAGACAACTTCCCCTGAGGTTTTTGCTTCTCTGCTTCGAGAGAGACTTACATGTGTACGCTCGTGTAATGGGTCTGGACCATTGGGACGGCTACCGCAGGGGGCATCTGGCCCAAGTTCAAGTGTTGTGTTGGACAGGTTTTTTGCGAGATTAATCACTACGTTTATCGTGTTGCGAAACCTGCAGAGAAATTCTACCAAAGATTCACGAAATGTCCTGTATTCGTACGCCGAGGGGATTTCAATATTTTTGCAGCTCGAGGGCCCTCAACTCACAATATCTAGACAGCGGTCTGACCAAAGTTTCCACCCTCTCTTTTTTTTTTTTTTTTTTTTTAAACCAATTTGTATAGCGCATTTAAGTACACGTGGACTACGGGCACTGTATGTAGGGGTATAGTATGGTGCCGCTGTTGGGCTGATATGACGAAGATGTATGGTATGAAGTTTCCACCCTCAAAACCGCTGCAGTCACACTCACCGTCGTGCCAGGAGATACCTGGTCAACATTCTACCTACATATCTCACTGTAATGAGATCTATGTAGATGCATGAACCTCATCGTGTCACCCCTCTGCTCCTGATCCTCTTGTTCTCGGCTCGGAGCCCCTGTCGACGGTCGCAGCACCGCAACGCTGCAGAAGGCGGTTAGCAGTCCGATAACTGCAGAAGAACTCGTAGAACTCGAAGACGAAGAACCACTCACTTTTCCCTCGCCATTCTACAATGTCGTCGACTCTGTCCGACACCGCGATTCGATTCCCGAAACTCAACGACGCAAACTACGCCGAGTGGGTCGTTCGCATGGAGGCCGCTCTTGTTCGGCGTGGTCTCTGGTCCGTTGTTCGTGTCCATGTGTCGAGCTTTGATGAGGATGGGAAGGAGAAGGCCGCGTCGACGATCGCGGCAGAGCTGGAAGTGGCGAAGAAGAAGCGGGACCAGACGAAGATGGACAAAGCTCGCGCCGAGCTGATTTTGAGCGTCGAGAGTGGCCAACTGTCTCATATGCGCTCCCGCGACCCAACAGAGATATGGGAGACCCTGGAGCGCGTGCATCGCGCCGCCGGCTTCGCGACAAGCCTCGCTCTTCATCGTCAGTTCCTCACAGCGAAGAAACTTGATTCGCAGCCCATGCAGGCCTGGATCGGTGTAATTCAGGGCTTGGCATTCCGTATGGAGGAGGCTGGTGTAGAAGTTAGCGACCAGGACAAGATTCTCGCGCTCACCATGGGACTTCCAGCGTCATACGAAAATGTCATCATCAACTTTGACGCGATGGCATCGGAACTCCTCACGCTGAACCACGTCATCGCGCGCTTGCTAAACGAAGAAGTCTGCCAGGGCTCCAAGGCCTCTGAGGTTCAGGAGGAGCGTGGCGACGAGGCGATGGCGGTTACCGGAGGTGGTGGGCGTGGACGCCGCGGCGGCGGTGGCAGTGCGGTAACATCGGCCGACGTGACTTGTTATTTCTGTGACGAGAAAGGGCACTACAAGTCCAAGTGCGCGCAACGCCGAGTTTGGGAGAAGACGAAGAAGAAGATGCTGGAGATTGCGTCGATGGTGACGGGATTGGATTCAGATTCAGATTCGGACGAGTATGACGGTGTGTTTTGATTATCAGTTTGCGGGGGTGCGCTTTTCCGTTCTTTTGTCATTCTTTTTTTATTTTTCTGTTGGCTGCGTCGCGCTTGCGGGGGTGTGTTGGAATATTGATATCAAGCGCGCGCAGTTATAATTTGAAATTGGTTCACTCACAAGACTCTTTTGTTGCTGCCTAGCTTTTTACATATCATTTTCCCCTCGAGACACTTCTGTACCATTTCCGTTTGATTTTACTATTCTACTTAAGTACCTAGCTTGAACACGAAGCCCCTCGCGCGATTGCGAGGGTCCACTGCTATCCCGAGTGAGTACTGAAGACATACTCATTTTAACAATCTCGACGTTCATATTTGCCTCCGCAAGTGTAGAAGTCCCGTTAGTATACATATCTCGCAAGATCTGGCAAGGACACGCACAGGATTTCATAATGAGTTACTACGATTTCAACACCTGCAAAAGACACGTTGCAACCAACTCTGATTCCAAGAATCAGATACGTTACTGTAGCCCGCGTGGCAGGTGGCACGTACATATGTTTACCGGTATTTTGAGCCCATTAACTCCAGCTAGCGACCCACCCCATTGTCTTCGGTAGGAAAGGCAATATGTCGTAGCTGCCATGGTGGCAATGCTCGCCGCCCCCGTAGGGGACCGAGACGAATGGCTGGAGATGGGGGGCCTATCTTGCGTGGCTGAACTGAGTTTTTGATCATGGATGAGCCAAGGAAAATGGGAGATGTTCCACCAGCGTCGTAACAGGGAGGCTGTCCGGTGGCAAAGTCCTCTGGGAATGGGTCGTCCGTGTTCAAAGGCACACGAACGCCAACGAAGAGGGCAGATTCGGCGTCATAGAGAGGCTGACCTGTATTCAATAAGTTCTCCGGGAATTTTTCAGTGGTCAGAGGCAAGCAATAGCATCGCCGTGAGGCCTCGGGCTGCTGGTAGTCTAGGGTACTCCTTGGTCTGACATCATATGGACGTTTGCGAGGAAGAAAGATCTGCAGGAGGATATCGGCCCTGCGCCGCGGCCTGCGGAACCTGAGTGACACTAATAGTAACACCGAACTGGCATAGATAAATGACAACAAGAATTACTTTTTGTCTCTCATGTTTATTGGATTCCACTTCTGAGATTTCAGCATCGAGATAGGAGACAGGCAGACTTCGGTTCGGATAACAATTTTACATGGGAAAACATTTCAGAGCAGTTTACTGTACTTTATGTATACACTAGTCCAAAAAAATACCGTACCTGTGTTTGAAAATCAAGGTGCGCGGAGCTTAGCACTCTGCGTATCGGTATCATCAACCCGTTCTCCAGAGGCTGCGAGTGCCAGGACAGCCTGGGCAAGGAGGTCCACGCGCTTCTTGTTGATACTAACGTCGAGTACAACGGTGCCGTCGTCGAGGCGGCCCGCAATATACACGCCGTTCGTCATGACGAGCTCGTTCGGGGTGACTTGGTAGCGATATCCACAGATCGTCCTGCCTGCTCCGACGAGACTCCAGTCGGCCTCGAGGATCCGCGACGCTGAGACGTTGGAGATGACAAGCGTCTCGTGCGCGTTTGGATTCGCAGGGAAGGCAGTGATGGACTCGGCGGCGCGATACGAGGCGAAGACGTGCGGGAGCGCGAGACTTGCACGCGCTGAAACAAGTGTACGCACTAGAGCGGGGAGGGACTGAGCTTGCAGCTCGCCGACGGTCATTTTGGGATACGGGAGGGGCACAAAAGCATTGTGCGCGTATTGGGTGATGGAAGGGTCATCCGTGGAAAGCAAACTACGGAAGGAGGCGAGGTTCATGCATTGAGTGATCGTTTTTGCTGAAGTGCCGCTGGCGTAAATGGTCTAGACCCAAATGAATTGTAGGTGAGCGCACCGCCCCACTGACATATTTCTGATGCTAACCTTGAGAATCCACGCCACTATGATGTCACCCGTACTGGCTTCGATCGATTCATCCTCCTCCTGGAGCTCAGCACGAACACCATTCACGAGGAAGGCAAGTGCATCCTTGGGCAGCAGGAGGACACGACGGTCGGCCCCATACCAGTAGCGCTCGCGCATATGCCACGCCATCTGCTTGACGACGCCCGATACGCCGAGGTTGACAAAGCCGGAATAGTTTTCAGGGTCAGGCTCGCCCTGCTCTATCTGTGCCTTGACTCCTGCGGCAAGTGCGCGACGAACGGGGTTATCGTTGAATCCACTTGAAGGCGGGGCAGGTGCAGTCCAATCCTCCCCTCTCATTTCCGAGACAAGAGCGCGCACGATAGCGCCAGCGCCGACGCCATCAAATATTCCATGTGAACGTGCGAAGCCGATACAAGTGTGCTTTCTACCGTCAGAGGGATCAGCTGCGAGGTAGGTGATATGCCAACAAGTGATGGGCTGTTTCGTGGACTGCCAGGCGCTGAACTGTCGCGGTGTTGATGGGCTAATAAAGAGCGTGTGTGGAAGCGAGTTTGAAACTGGGGCAAGGGGCAAAGAGACGTAGTGGGAGAGGGAATTCTCGGAGCTGGAAATAGTGAGAGAAAAGGTCTCGTAGTCTTCTGGTATTTCGCCCAGTGGTACTCTAATGCGCCATTCAGTCTCCTACAATGGGATATCAGTCTTAGCCCTGATGATAGATAGAATTATTAAATACGCACACCATCCTCGTTTGGCATAGATTCGAGACGACCTGACAGCAGCCGCCATTTCTTCGTAACGTTAGCCAAAGCCACAGCAAGTGCATCTGAGTCGATGGTGCCTTCAACAAGCCATCCTGTTAGGAAAGTAGTTCTGTCGAATAGCCTGTCAAAGAGCGAAAGCGGGTAAATGGCTTGAGTCTCAGGAGCGAAGTAATCCATGTTGCAAGTTGAAGCGACGTGTGGATGTGTGGAGAATGAAGTGGAGAACAAACGCCTTGATATGCATGGAAACGGGTTATTCGGGTTTCAGGGACGTTTACTTCAACCAACCCTGGCAGGGCTGTATTTAAGGTCATAACTAGAATAGAACCCTTACTGGTGTACGCAAAGCACTCAAAGTTCTAGAACTTGCACAGATCTACGGGCACGCCGCACGGTGAAGTTGTAAATTTTGCAGTGGCTTGGAAAAAGAGTGACTCAAAATAGAAAGGCACGTGGAGCTCTAGTCCGGTCTGGTCCGCTAGTAGTCCTCGGTTTGGTCTGTTTTTTTCCCTCTTCAGAACATTAGCAATGGGTAAGCAATGTATTTCGGCTATGGTTCAAGTCAATCTTAAGCAGACTAGAACCTGAAGAATGGTGAAAATTTCGCTCAAATTTCACTGCTCAGAGGCTAGAGCAGTTTAAGGGCAGAGGAGTTCGATGCAGTAACTTGTGTCGTCGAGAGTCCTGCGATTTTTTTTGACGGATTTTTATGGAACATGTATCCGCTCAAGATGCGTGAGGCTGCGATAAAAATAAAAATATTTTGCAGGCAGGGGGCTCACCGCGCCACAGTTCTGGAGTTCATGATTGTAACTCCGATTCAAACTCCATTTAGCCATCATCGAGTGGCGGGCTTTACGCATAATCTATATAGCCTTTTCTTTCTCTGACCTTCTGAGGGCAATTTTATCGCCCTCGACACGGCGAATAGGCGTATAAACTCGCTTTAATTCTGGAACAATGCGTACGCTTGAGCATTCTCGACGTTCGCACGCCTATTCAGAATCAAGATGTTCTGTTCTGTTCTGTTCTGTATACACGGGTGCACCATTTCGATATGAGTCTGATATGGCTACGGGTGATATATGTTTTGTACACCAATTATATAAATCTCAAATCAGGAGGCCAACTCCAGCGCATAAGACTTTTTTATCCCGCAGAGATTTATATGAGACTATCACATGGTTTCGGGGAATCTCGATTCGCCATCGGGAACTGTAGGCTCCCGGCATTTTGCACGGCTGTAAATCATCCAGATGAATTTAGGAAGGGGCGGTGGGACAATCATTGCATTGTATTAAATATGCTACAAAGTACAAGAATCTGTTTACGTTCTTAAAAGATTTAATATGTACTCTACTAAAATCTTCGAAAAGAGCTAATCTACTTCAGGGACAGAGCACCTTGGAATGAGCAGTATTCAAATTCTATCATGAGGGTGAACTCACTTCTTCCTTGATTGACCTGTTGATAAACCTGAGGGTAATTCATTGAATGAAATACAAACAAAAAAGAAGTGATCGACGCACAAGTTGGTCCGTCCTGAGTGTCTGGGTGTTGGCGAGACAACGCCGGTGCCTTGCCTGCTTTGTCCGGGGCGAAGTATCTTGGAGGCCGTGGACAGTCCTGCGGTGCGACGATGGAAGAACTCGGGAGATTAAACAAATAGGCCGTCCAAGGCTCTGCGGGGATTAGCACGAGATTCTCAGGCTGCGCAGATCTCACTCACTGAACAAGGCCCAATGTCCAAGGGCTTATCCCCAATATACGAGTTCCCCATCGGCCTACATCGACATGATGAAAGGTACTAGGAAGTTCATATTACCTTGAGTTGAGGACTTAGTAGAAGATGTTAAGTTTGCTTAGAGCTGTAGAGGTGACTGAAGTAGGAACTGAGTTCTCTGATTCTAGTAGACGAATACAGAGGGTTTATATACTACAGAGGTAGGTAAATATGTACATACAATGAGTCATAATCACTACAGCATATGGTGTGATTATGGTGCAATAGCTATGTAAGGCTGTGTAAAGCCTGGAGCGGTCTATACTAATAATAGTGTGCATGAGTAAGAGACCATTACTCATTATGTTCGTTCAACACTCCCCCTCGCTTTGCACGCAAGCGTTGTGAGGGT
>JABCKI010006014.1:0-18653 GCA_018282025.1 Sphagnurus paluster
CAGGAATAGATTGTGGAAAAATATGTCAAGGCAGGCCCTGATTCCTTTGAAATTCTTATCTGAAGTAGAGTAGATATATGAGCCTCCAAAGACAAATTTTTGGCAAGATTGGTCAACTATTGGTCGAGACTTGCTTATGGCAATTTGCAGAGTTACCAAATTTGGGGTGGTGCATTCTTTTTGCACGCCACTGTATATAGCAGTTTTGGAACTTGTCGCGAACATATTTCGCTTCCCTCATCACTGTCTGAGCTCATACCGCTTTTAAGCACTTCAACACTTTATCTCATGAATTCATGGAAACTTTCCTGTCCCAGTGAAGGAAGATGTCTATTTTCTACAGCACGATATTCCTTAAGACATAAAAATAAATACATTACCATGTTAATGCTCCCTTATGAAAATCACAGCTCTCAGAAGACCCACCTTAAATGTATATCCGCACTCCTGGTCACCGATATTGACATACCTTTTCTTTGAAATGCTTCGTCAATACTTTCTAGAATAATAAAGGTACTAATTCCATCTATGCACAGAAGCATTATCAACCCGATTCCTCCAGAATCGATTGAGATTTAGCCAATATGGGATATGTATGCGACCAGGGTATGCGACGTAAAGAGAGGATACGACCATTGATGTGACCAAAACCATTGCCACACCGAACTGCCCCATGGTTCTGATCGGTGTGGCAGATATCATCCCGTGGGCTTTATTGTGGTGCTGTCATGCCAAGGCAGTGCAAAGTTGCCCTGCCGAGCCAAGAAATAAAGCCGCATGCATACCACTAAATGGGGCTAGATAAGAATGGTATTCACAAGGGTGAAATACCATTTTGTTCTCCATAAGGTCATCCTCAAACATTATGTATAACTCATCTGAGCCCTCAATACTCACTGCCACACCCTTTCGCTTTATGGATCCTTATGGATCCTTCTGATTAGAAGGAATTCTGGAAAAACCTTAAGCTTCCAATGAGAGGGATATTATGTACAAATATAACGTTCTTGCCAACGTTCTCGCCTGAGTCATTAAGGAAAATAAACCACCTAAGGCAATAGAAGAACATAACAAAAAAAATAGGACACATTTACTATCGATAAAAAGGAAAATTACCTGGAGATTATCAGGGAATTGAATCGAGAAGCGCTCATGCAAATGGTCACACTGAGATTGACAAAAGTATTGAATTTGCTACTCAACTAACCACTAAAAAATCTCGGAGGCAAAGAATCAAACGACAACCCATTCATGGAACTCAAGAACCTCGAACAATCTCAATACATGCGTGGCTTGAAAAACTGTTGCAACCCCCACCGCCCAACACAGTTGATGGGCGCTTATATTCGCAAAAACCCGAAAGAGATAACTGCATGCAATGACTTCGACCGCCCGGCTGCAGTCAATAAACTACCCGAAATAATTCTCTTGCTAAATCACTTTATGAAAGCAAACTGGGTGCACAGAAAACCAAGAAATAAAGCGCATACAGAGGTATTTAGGCCCTTGAAGTGCAAGGCAAATTTCTGCAAATATACACATAAAAAGAACGACAACTTCTATGCCTAGACTGCCCCCAAATCTTTGAAAAACCTGCCTGGATATTAGGGACCAAATCACAATAGAATTGTTACTATAATTTCCTCCCAGACCCTTCACCCAGGAAGAATATTGAAATATTTGCGATGCCAAATTAACACCAAAAGTGGGGGAACTTGACTACGACGAGCCAAATTCGACTTTAAATCTTACTCGACCTTCAGAATCCGAAATCATCGAACTTTTCAAGAGGAAAGTGAACAGAATTCAAACAGATATATGGGAAGGTCTAGTATATGAAGACAGGACCAAGCAGGAGTGTTCGGAATAGTAATTGCCAGGCATTATCGAAGCTGATCGCACACCGGCGGCAAATTGAGTCTGCGCTTATTCACTCATCTCTTAGATTACTAATCTAATTAATAATCTCCTATTTAATTATGTCAAAACCTTCTAGCATTAGAAATATTCTAGTTACAATGCAGATGGTATATACATTGTTTATTTGACAGCTACTGCTAGAATAAAGAGTTCCTTATTTCTCCTACTGCTCCCAATGGATGGGAATTAGATATTTCTGCCACTCATTTTCAAAGAGACTTGCTTGGAACATCACATAGGAAGGAAGAAAGCCAGCCACAGACATACATGCCCCACCAAACTGTAACTCTACAAGGATGGAACTAAGAAAAAATATTGTAGGAGTACCATTAATAAATAGTTAGGATGTTGTATCAGGATACATATTGTATTCTTTCATATGTCTCAAGAGCCCGGGCTAACCACTTCAACACCAACATGTATTGAGCGCAGTGGATAGATAGAAGTAATTATTAATTTCCTTTCACCATCGATAAGGGAACGAATATTCGACATACTGACTATTCGAGAATGAGACTGTGCTAAGCGCCGGATCAGTTGGCGCCGGCACAAGATTGGCTCGGATGTTGCCTGGCCATCAAATTATCCCAACACTCCCCCTTGGTCAGGCAAGATCCCAAGATCGTATGCTAGGTTTTCGCGTGTAATCCTAGGTAGCCATTTGGTGAATATACCTGCTAGATTTTTGTCAATGTCCTGTACTTGGGTTCGTTTGATTTCCGATTTCACGAGATGGTATAAAAGTGCTCCATGCTTCTGGAGTGAATTGTCGAACTTGCGGTGAGAAGAGGGACTTGAATATCTCGAAAAATGTCTTCATCCGGGTTCCGATCCTTCGGTTTCGTGAGGTGCATGAATTCCGTCGATATTCGATCCATGCCTTCGATGTCAGGTCGCACTATTGAGTGACTCCAATCAATCTCCCCCTCATCAATGACTTCCTTCCGATTTCTTTCGTCATTGAACTGGTTGGATAGAGCGAGTTGATTTTCAATTGTTTGAGTTTCCGAAGGTGAATTTTGGTCGTCCTTCCGTTCCATTTTGATCCCCAATATTGCAGTGGTTTGTCTAGGCGATTTGGCATTAAACTCGGCGTCTAAATCGTCGCTGTTCGGCCGAATATCTTCGTGGAAATTCATCCCAGGTTTCGTCCATTTGTGATTATCTTGTGTGCCATTTATTTTGTTGTCCCTCTTGTTCTGAGCTGCCTTTAATCCACAAAGCGAGGCATGCGATCCCTCATCGCACCAAAATGGTCCCAGTATTTCGCTGCTATCGATGCCAATTCTGGAATTTGGAGGTTCTTGAAACAATTTGGAAGAAGGAAATTTGATATTTCCTTCGGCATCGTCTTGTTTCCTTGTGCATGTGCTTTGCCATACGCTTTGTATCTAGTTGCCTGTGCTCCTCTGTGTCCAGTAAGTCCTTTCCATTTAATTCTCTTCTTTTCCAGCCTAAATGGGGCCCCTGCGTCATGTTATTCCATTCCTGTGACTGATCCGCGGCTCGTCCGTCGTGATCCAAATATAGTTCGGGATCTAGGCGCTCGAGTTCCTCGCTCGCTAAGCGCCGATCTCTTAAAGTTCTGGTTGTGGAAGCATAATCTGTATGCTTTCCGCCTCGTAAAATATTCCTTGCCTGAAGTCTGTAGTACCGCTGATCTTTGGTGCCTGTTCCGATCATTTTCCCGATTTTGTCCTTCAAAATGCAGTGCCTGTTGTTGAATTCAATATGTCCCCCTGCTTCGATGAGTCGATCGGCAGACAGACAACAGTGTGGGGCATCGGGGATGTAAAGCGTATGGCGTAAATTATGGCGCTATATTTTACCTGCCAGTTTGAATTCAATTTGCACGGTTCCATGTCCTTTCACGGTAACAGGTCCTGATCTGTTGTCTTCCATAATGTGGTTGGTGAGGGGATAAAATTCTGTGAATGCCTCTCGTGCATTACAGAGGTGGGAAGTGGTCTCTGCATCCAAAATCCAATCGATTTTAGACATTCCCTGCGAATCGGCAGGCGTGCGAGCTATGAAAGAAATTTCGTGAATATCTTCACGGTTTTCTCGAACTTGGTTCGTTCTATTTTCGTGGTATGGCCCTCTTCTTCCCTTCGATTTTTGACCTTCGTTGCCTCCTCCTTCAGCCCAACAATCCCTCGCTATGTGCCCAATCTTGTGGCAATTATAGCATTCCTTTTCCGAATTTTCCAAATTCGGTGTGGACCTTCCTTGAGCCTGTCCTTTCGCTTGTAGCGAGGTGGCGGAATCCCCGTTTCGGCCTTTCCGCCGTTGATCTTCTTCCAATAAAATCGCAATTAATTCATGCGATGTAAGTATGGGTTTATTCCCACTGGATCCTAAATACAATGAGGTATCATTGTCCCAGGATTCGGGGAGCGATGTAATAAGAATCATAACGAAATCCTCATCTGGCACCTTGTTTCCCATTAGGTGCAGCTCCTCCTGTAATTTTCGTAGGCTCGAAATATGATCCACCATATCGAATCCTTCTTCAGCTGTTGCACGATACAGTGCACGTCGTGCGGCAAGGATTTCGAGTCTCCCTTTCGATTCCTTTACTGTGGTAAGTTGATCCCACATTTCTCGTGCTGTTTCAGCACCACAAATGTGAATCATTTCGCTATCTCCAGCGTGGTGGTTACAAGCTTTTCACTTACTGCAGTATTGTTGGGTGCTGTATCTTGAGCTGGGATAGACAACATTGTGGTAATACCCTTGAGAGCGCATTGTACCGACACTTCAGTTCGCAACGGATCAGCCGAAATCCCTATGTTTCCTCAGAAAATTTTATTTAATATTAATTTCTATAAACTTGGCAGATGTGGGTCAGTGCTGCGCATGGCATAAACGAGTCCCCTTTTTTTCAGTGATATAAAATCTTATACTACATAGCTAAAACATAAGTAAAAAAATAACATCTACGACAACTGCTGAGCCGCCACCTCGTCGTGATGTCGAATGATGAGGTGGGCTGGCATTTTCCGTCGCCCATATTGCTGCTTCGTCGAAGGATAAGGTGATGTTCCTGCCCACCTTGCTGCTTGTTCATCGAGACAGGTTGCCGCCAACCCCACCACCCGGTTGTGGTGTGGCTACAGCCCACCTCACCCCTTCGTCATTTGAAAGGGCGAGGGTGGTAGTGTGCTGTCACCTGTCTTGTAGTCTCCCTCGCGGCCTTGTCGTCTCCTCCACTCACATCCAGGTCGAACTCCAGAGTGGTGCTGCTGATTGAGTGTTGATTGCTTGAGTCCAGCCCAGATCTTTTGAAAGAGGGGCACAGGGAAATGGGCCGAGTCAAGGCGGGACTGTAGGAGGCAAGACATCGACGCTGGTGGTGGTGTGACAGTGCATATAAGAGTCAGAGACCACAAGTCTGAGATAAGCACCCCCGCTGAGGGCGAATTTAGCAAGATATAACCCTCATATGACCAATTTCGTTATATATCCTCAAAATCTTCAGATATTTTTACATATTCTGGAAGCCCTGCTTGCTACAATTCCGATGCATTAAATTTCTCATTCGCAGCGCAAAATCCCACTAAGTCGTGCTGCTCGCGATGTCGCAGATCAGATGGACAGAAATTTGTTTCTTAACTTTGTCAGAAGTAACTCTTTCGGTCTGATTGTTTTTTGAGGGTCTTTATAACGTTCCTGGGACTACAGAAATTCGAAAATTTTCATTGAAATGTAAGCTATTGAATGAACTACAGTAAGAAACTGCTACAAGGTTCAGATTTGACCATTTTCGTCAAACTATCGAAATTCATGAATATTTTAACACATTCTGGTAGCCGTGCTTCTTACGGTCCCAAATTATTAAAAGATATTCCTCTGGCCCAAATTTCATGGAGATATGCCGCTCACGGCGTGCCAGGTCGAGATGACTCAAATTTTGATTTGGGATCAAATTTCCCGTTTCGCCAACAATTCTGAAAATAGCAATAATTGGGAAATCAAAATTTGAAGTTCTGAGGGCACCACTCTCCGTACGCCCGAAAATCCCACGACTGCAGTCATCTGATATGAATCCGTTTGACATTTTTATTCCTATTTCGGTATGTATCCCCGATGGGCCTCAACGTGTCCTGATCACTCGAAACAATTTTCTTGCTTAGTTGCTGCGTTTATCTATTGCTACGTATTTATTTCCATTTCCGGTGTTCATTTCTTGTCTGATTATTTGTTAGCCAATTGTTTATTGGCAAGTTTATTTACTGACTACCACACACTTAGAAGAATCACCTCAAACCAATGCGCCAACGGAGTTTTCACCCCTCTTCCTTTCGAGAAAGCTTTCGAACTCACGCGCTCTCATGCACCTTCAGTAGAGCGAACATGATTTTCCCTGTAGATACAATGTATGACATTCAATATCGGAATTGACAGGGCTACAGGAGATCATATAATAGAGTTTCTGTAGGTTTACAGACATGTACACAGGCAGAGAAATGAAATACTCACTGCACAGATATGATATTAAATGGCAAAAACATCAATGCTGCACAGGTAATCGTACACAGACCTTGAATGCCATGGCACAGACGTCGCACAGACCGGCACAGACCGGCACAGACTGCACAGACATGCCACGGCTTTTTACCTGTGCCCCAGTGAATACACTGCCGCGATGGCAATCGACTGGCGATTCTCGGGTCCAAACCAATGTGCTCTACCACACCATATCCTGCTCCGAGAAAGAATGTTCTCTCGGAGGCAGTTTCGTCAAGGCGACTGATGAGTCCTGTCTGTGGGAGGGTATAGGTCATGGCGTTGGTGTGAACATTCAGGTAGACAAACTTTGATGTCGATGCGGTGTAACTCCTCGAGGACCCAGTATTTTTGTCCTTGCGAAAGTCCGCAAGCGCTATGAGCAACCTGAGAAGACCTAGAAACAGGATATGTTCTCAGTAGATAGAGGATGGTGGTGTGTGCAATGTCGATGCTAGGCAGAAATGGGCATTAAACTTCGCACAGGAAGAAAAGAGTGAGAACCGAAAGACGCACGAACGGTGCTTGTAATGCAATGAAATGCGGATCCCGCACATCTGTCTTTAAAAAGTACCTAAGGTTCACCATCCAAAAACACAAAAATGCATTAACATTGTCATCTAACCTCCCTTTCAAAAATGCCGGCAAGTTGGAATGATATACTGCAAATGGGGATGAAAAAGCATTGTCTTCTGGAAGAAAAGAAACGAGGAAAACCATGTACCTTCGCCTACAATCCATCTCAAACGCCATGATCACGACCACGTCCTTAGATCGAAATCAATGTGTTCAACACAAATAAATTCCTCGCCAAGCCAGGCTACTAAGTGTGCTGGGAATAGTTGTCCTTGGGACAATCAACCGATAAGTCGGCTTTGGGTGCTGCAGGTCGTGAAGCAGTTAAACGTCTATGTTTAAGAGGGCATCGAACTCAACAAGCTGTGATTCCTGAAGGAGGCTATACCAGGATGGTGTTGCTGTGCCCACGACATTTACCTGTCCAGATAAGCGACGGAGCGAAGTAGAAGAGATATCAGGCAGCTTTTGGGAAGAAAGGAAAGAAAGAGAGGAGAGGGAAAGACAGAAGAACGATATCTCGAATTGAGATAGATAAAAGCCACTCAGCCTAGATCAAGGGGTCCTTCAGGGCCTTCACATATATTACCCAAAGTTACTTTGAAGTGGGTCAGTTCAAGAGACCTGCTATCCAAGAACCTTGAACATACCTGGCCTCCCGCATGCTACTCATTTTTGGTTAATAAATTCCTCCCTCTAGGCAACCGCTGGCTTTCAGTTCCATCTTCTTGATTTCAGCTGGGCTGAGTCGAGGAGGATAAGGAGTGCCAGTTTTTGAGGCTCGGTTGTTGTTCAGATGTGCAACGATCAAGCAGATGTCATCGCAGGTCGGCAATGGAAGTCATGCCCATTGATAAGGCCGGAGTTGGGACTGGGAGAAACACGAAGAATTAGGATGTAAGGGACACGGCCTGGGATAAGGTAGGCCCAACCAAGCAAGGGCCTGTCAACGGGCACGAGAGTCCGGGCATGAATTAGAAGATGGAACAGATCTTGTTGTGAAGTAGTCTGATGCCTTCAAAGGGTGTCGTTGTTGGGGAAGAGGAATGAACACATTGCGATGTAAATCATTGGTTTTGAGGATGGACGAGATGAGAACTCCCTGAAACAAGACACCCCAAGAGCGTGGGGCCACAGCTGAGCAGAGCACAGTGTAGCTACAGCAGGTGGAATGGCAGACAAAGGAGACAGAGAAAGGCGTGCTTGGAACCCGCTCCGAGCCTCTGGTTGCAGGTGCTTTGTCAGCGTTGGCAGACGCTGAGTTCCATCTTTGGCTCTGCCGTGCTCGGCTCCTCATCCTTGGTTCACCGTTCACATTCGCGTTCCCCGCGCCCTTGTACTGGCTCCTCACCCCCGGGCTGCTGCTCGCATTGCCTGATAAATCCAGCAAGAACTACATGCAGCTCGTGCCGCCAGCGTGTGCCCACAGATTGAGGCGTACTCCCAGAAACGCCTGCCTCTGGGTGAGTCGCAGCAGAACAGGAGCTCGCTACTTGCGCTGCCTCTTGAAACAAGGCATCGAGTAATTGAAACCAAGAAAACGAGGATCCAGCATGCATTTGTAGTTGGAGGCGCCCTCAGTGCACTTTCCCAGTCCTTTCCTTGGCTCCCCCGCCACTCAGCCACTCACCTCGCCCCAAAGCTTCCTATAATACCGCATTTTATCCCCTACCTCTGCTTATCCTTTTCCTCGCTCATGCCCCTGCTGTTGTCTACAACCTGGGCCACTGAGCCTGTTGCAGCCTCTTGGAGCATGCAAGTGAGCCCTAGGAACGAGGAACGACAAGAATGACTTTTCATGGAAGTTGCCCTTCCACTCTTCGCCGGATTCAAGGTTGGCTTAAAAGCTGCAAATAATTGATGAGGGATGAATGGAACCAAAAGAAAACAGGGAAAGGAGAGAAAAGGTAGAACCTCTCAACTTTTCTTGATCGTCCCATCTCCCTTCAACCTGATCTTCGCGATTTTGCTTGACTTCACCCATGTTCCTTCTCGAGCACCTGAACGCCGTCTTGGTCATATTCGCAAATTTGGCACCTGTTCCTGTAGGCTACTGCATACAAAGCATTAGAATAGGCCGCAGAAATAAAGTAGGCAAGAACATGGAAGCCACCTTGCCTTAGGCGGCCACGCCTAGGGACTGTTTCTCACAACTCTGTATCTGACTTCATGGCTGTAGTGGTGATCAAGTAATGCCATGACCATGGCGATATTGAGAAGAAAAAGGAAGGAAAGGTAAAACGATAAACTCTTCATGGCTCAAGCAAGCATGTGAGGCAATTGTAACAAAATTTTTATAGGGAAAGCAAGAATGAACGACAGAACGTACCCTCGGTATTCGATAAAAATACGCTTATACCACTTGAGAAAGCCTTCAAATTGAGGCCTAACTTGAAATTCTGTGATCAGAACAATACCAGACACTTCGCCTGTCCCTCAATTAGGTCGGAGATTGGTTCCAGCATCAAGCCTTTCTTGATATCAGTTTAACCACTCACCATATAGGACGGAAAGGTAGGAGGGGTGTGGGTTAAAGGTAAAGGGCTGGAATGCGAAGTCACCAGTAAAGGTGAGCACTATCCAGTCATAATTTGGGCATTAAACTTACTGACTGTTTTATAGTGGATATTCAGCACCGTGAATGGGGATGAGGAGGTCTACCAAGAGCGGTCAAAAGAAGCGAACAACAGGGTAAGTGTATGTCTAGTTTTAACCTACTCGTTTCCTGTGAAAATAGCTAACATATGTCATATTTACCCCAAGCCATAATCAATGTAGGAAGGCTTACCATCCTCAGTGGTGGCGGTGACGCTGACAATAACAGCTCATGGGATTCAATGAGGAGATGAGCGGCGTGCGGTGTGTGGTGTGTGGGAGATGAACTGCCTTGAATCAAGCTCAGTCTGAGGCATATGTGAACTACCCAACGAGGACAATGTTCAAAACTTACCCCTACTTTCATAGAGTTGATCCAAACCCTGCTTAGAGTAATGTCATCAAGAAGTGCCGCCATCTATGAAGAGAAGCATGGGTGGCTTATGGAATTTATTCAGGCCTGTCGTGGTAGCGATGTCAAGAGGACTATGAATAGATGTTGGAACAGGCTGCGAAGTGCGAGGTGTGTTTCACTTACTTGTCTCTGACGAAAATATATCCCAGTAAATGTAGGCTCGAAGCGTCGAAAACGGGGGGCTTACCATGCTCAACGACAGAAGGGACGAGCTAAGAAGTAGGTTCCAGTCAGAGCTTCCTGAGGTGGACGACGATGGAGGGCTTACGATTGAGTGGGTATTCAAGCTGAGGAAAGAGGGAGGAGAGGGGGGTAGCAGTGGTAACGGGAAATAAAAAACAGAACTCCTGCCGGCCTTTTATACAAATTTGCAAACTCTGTATATATCGGACAAGATCAGTTCTCCGGACTATTGATCTCAATTGCCACCATCTCACCGAACCTTCAGGGCATCTTTCACCGGACACATGTTCCGGAACACACAATCTGAACGTGCCTCCTCATTTCGGTGATGCTCAACGGTATTCCTGTATCCCAAACACACAAGTTCCTCCGATGTCACGATGGTCGAGTTTCTATGAGACGAATATCCTGCTGGTCTTATGTGCACTCTGTTTAACCACATCAGTCTTGCTGTAGGCTTGCAGACTGGGTTGCCTTCAGTGCGTCTCAGATTATTTAGCCCCACATTTTTTCACATCTCTTTTCAGATCCAGCTTCCTACCTGCTTTTTACCAGTTGTGAAAGAGGTTTGAGGCAGGCATTTTCTGTTTGTCAACCAGTCATGCGATGGGAGAACGGAGAACAAAAGCCGCAAGGTTATTGGTTCTCGGTGATCAATTCCCGCACTGAAACTTCTCCGTATCCGTATTATGCACACCAGACACATTTTTTGGAGCCTAAGGTTCGAAGGAGCATATCCATTGCTGTCATTACCATATGCCAAACAAGTAAATTCCACCGACAGTGTCGAGTTTCTATGAAAAAGGTCCTTCTCATCTTATGCTCTCTCGGTCTTGTTGCAGGCATCCCGATCTCCGTTCCTTCCGGCTCCACCTCTGTTTACATCTCCGCCCCATTTCCCGCCTCTCCGCCCGCAATCGTCCAAAGGGATGGAGATGGCCCATTTCCCGAAATTTTGATTTGGGATCAAAACCCCATTTCACCGACTAATATGAAAATAGCAATAATATATTGTAAATATGGATAAACCTACAGATAAACCTACTTTCCTTTGAATTGACTACCTGTAGACAAATTAACCTCACCCTACCAAACTTACCATATATACATATTTTTCCCAGTACCATACCGTCGAGGACCTCGGAGTCAACATATACAGTACGGGTTTCGGTAAATTAACGCATGTTTCACCTGTTGTAGTAGTGACCTCGGGCAGGCACTTCGGTTAGAGTAGATGCATCCGGATTAGATACAGATCGACGCCCATAGATAGACAGATTCGGATAGGCACCAGACCACAGGCTGGACCTGGTGGCTGTGCCATAGAACAAGGACGCGACGCGTTCGCAGACAGAAATACAACACGACTCTTGCCTCACATTCACTTGCGTGCTTCCGTCCGAGGCCGGATTGGACTACTCCATCTGGTGACAACAGAGAGATTCCTACCCTGCTTTCATCGATTACAACACACAGAAAACAGATAAACCGAATCATGGACTTCCTCACGAGAACCAGAACCGTGCTGACCGACAAACTCAGATTTTTTTACTACAAGAAACGTTTAACAATTCAGCTCCCTAACAGCCCGTGGACCAGGCTAGCTCCCCACCAGTCTGTAGCCGACCTAGAACGCGACGTTGAAGACCGCTACCTTCTCCCAATTGTCTCAACCACCTCCACCGTCACATCCCCCTCAGATACAGAAACCGGGTCCACCTTCTCAGAGGAGTTCTCACCACCATTAACAGATTATACCTTGTCGACACCTGCAACCTGGCCCGCAACACCAGAGGACGAGAGCCCACCAACAACACTGGCCCCAATTCCACCAACAACACCTGTACCTGTCCCCATTCCAGTACCAACACCCATCTCTGACGACTTCGACATGGCGGATCTCAATGCAATTGAATTCACAGGCAAACCCGAAGAAGGGGACCCACAGGATTTTATGAACAGGCTGGAGCATTTGATCATCATGAAAACGGGCCTCAAGGAAGCCGAAAAGGTCCGACTCCTCGAACTATCGCTCAAAGCGAAATCTCCAGCGGCAGTATGGTGGACGACACTCAGCATCACAGACAAGGCATCGTTCGCTTCGGTCAGAAGTGCCTTCAAAGTACGCTGGCCCATCAAAGCGATTATGGAGAAGACAACAGCAGAGAAACAAGCGCTCCTAGATGTGGTTGTCCTGAAACCGAGTGACTTAGGGAAGCGAGTGGCACCTAGCCTCGGTGCAGAGGAGGAACTGACACACATAGTTTGGGCAGACAAGGTCGAGAGGTTGGCAGGCGACATACCGGACACCAACAATCTTCTCGTATCTGGAGCGCGGAAGGCCTTACCAAAGGCTATCGCGAGGATTGTTGGCTGGAAAGCTACTACTTGGAAGGAACTTTGTGACGCAGTCCGAGCGATATTGCTTGAGGAACTAATGGAGCAAGTCGAGGATGAGCAAGACCGTGCTCGTCTTGCGGTTGGTCCCACAGCACCCAATACACCCTCAAAAGCACTAGGCAATGCGTTCCAGAACATCAGTCTTGCACCAACACAGCAACAAGTACCTTCTATGGCCACGTACCAGAATCCCCGGCCACGAGCAGCACAACGAGCTCCATTTACCAGTTACCCAGACCGACCAATGCATGAACGACTGGCTGACGTCCTCAGCAAAGCTCTTCCCCTCCAACCAAACAACTCAGATGGCCTCGCACGTTACAAACTTCAACTGTCTGTCTGGGAATCAACTTATGGTCAATTCGGGAAGACACCGAGCGAAAAACGACCATACCCACTCACACCAGGTACCTCTCCTGTCGCCTCAGGAGAGTGTTGGAAGTGTGGTCATCGTGCCCACTTTCCTGCCAATTGCTCCATGCCTCTGGTCCCCGCTTTCGAGCAGAAGTGGCGGTCGATTGCAGGATCGATCAGGAACAAAGCCGAGACAGCAGGTACACCAGCGGTCAATGTCCACACTGTCAGCATCGAGTCAGATGAAGTACAGACGTATGATGCGGATGAGCTCGCTCACCTGATGCAACTCGTCAACCAGGGAAAAGAGGGAGGGCCGTTGATGTAAAGCAGGGAGCTTCTTCGATGGCCCGTAGATGGAGAAAGAGACAACAAGTCCCCAAGCTGGATGAGCCACTGCTCGGAGACGAATCTAAGGCTGTCAATGAACTGTATTCCGTCGCAGTAAATGAAATCATTTCGGACCTGTACAGCATTGGCAGCCTAAGAGAGGAAGATGAAGAAGAGAGACAAAGCGTACCATTTGTCTATGGGGTGGAATTATCAGGGCCAAAGGGAGAGACAGTAAGGTTAAGGAGTTCGTTCGACGATGGTGCCATGGTCAACGGTCTTGATACAGAAATGTACCTGAGAGCAAAAGGTCGTTTATCAGCACTGGTTCCATCGAAACAACTGCTTCGGCTGGCAAATGGGGGAGTTGTACGACCTATCGGGGTGTGGAAAGGGTGGGTAACAGTCAAAAGTGTGAGACGGTATGGGGTTTTCGAGGTGTTCAGCAGCGGTGGAGCATGGGCACTACTCTTTGGGAAACCGTTATTGGAAGCATTTGGTGCAATTCACCAGTACTCACCGAACATTGCAGACGACGTCGTATGCATACCACTGGAGGGTGAAGAATGGGCAGTTCTTGAGAACCAGTTTGCAAGTACAAAAGGCATTGCGGGGCACCTTTTGGCCAATCTCACGATTGACATCAAACAGCGCATAGACGCTTCGGGGGGTAACACACTATCCCCCTCGAGGGGAGTCTCATCTGTCATAAAGTCATCAGATGTTCATTTCGTTGACAATGCCTTGACTTCTATCACAGAGGAGACAGATGTCAAACTGCAAGAGCTCGCCGAGGCTCCCAAACCCTGCTCAAACCCTGCGAAAGAGATAATAGATGACGAAGACGACCCAAATATCAAAGCGCACAAACTTCATGGGGGATTTGCGATCCCCCTTGAGGGAAGTCTCTGTACCCAACTCTCAGACAAAGGCGATCTTGTCACTGACAGCCACGTAAATATACTTATTCCCAAGGACTTGGAGAATCAAGCGGAACGATCACATGAAGAGTGGAGTTCAGTGTGGCTTGTGGACAAAGTAGCAGGTGCCGATCCCACACACCCCGGTACTGAACAGCCAGTAATTGCCAAAACCTTCGAACCGACCCTTCTAACAAGAAAAACAGAGGCATTCAACCCTGCACGTGTTGCTGCAATTCAGGCCGAAATTACCTTTGGGAAGGATCTTACAGAAGATCAACTCACCGAAGCCCGAGCATTAATTTCTGAATATGCAGACACCTTTGCTCTCTCAATGAGTGAGGTCCTACCTGTTGAGGGGGCAGCACATCGAATGGATTTCCCTTGCGACACTGTCTTCCGTGCGAAAATAAACCAGCGCCCACAGAGCCCACCACAGAGGGAGTACTTCAATGAAGTAATTGATAAAATGCTTGCCGCGGACATCATCGCACCAATTGCGCACCAAGACGTGAAATGCTGTGGAGCAACGACCTTGGCAAAGAAAGCACATGAAGGCAGCGACCTTACCCTTGACATGCTGAAACATCGTGTAAACGATGAGTGCATTGCAGCCGGCTTTCCAGCAGCTTTCGAGGGACTACCACCTAAAGAAGAAGTCAATCTAGATTCCGACCCACCACAAGCGCAGAATAAATGGCGTGTCTGTCAGGACTTCGCTGAGCTGAACAAAGTCACTAAAGTTCCGCCGATGCCGCAGGGTGACATTCGTCAGAAGCAACAGAACCTGAGCGGACATCGTTGGGTTACAGTTTTCGATTTTGCAAGCGGGTTCTATGCATGCGAGATAATGGAAGAGGACCGTCCTTATATCTGCTTTTACGTGGAAGGACGAGGGTATTTTTGCTACAAACGAATGCCTTTCGGCCTGACAGGAGCACCCTCAACGTTTGCTGGAATGACAGCAAACGCCCTTCGCGATTTAATAGGCACATTGTTTGAATTATTTGTCGACGACGGCGGTTTAGCAGGTGACACCTTCAAGGTGATGCTCGCAGATACACGCCGACTCTTACAGCGAGTGCGAGACAAGGGCCTTTCACTTTCGGCAACGAAGTCCCAATTCTTCATGACCGAGGCAACATTCACAGGAGGACGTGTGGGTCCCGATGGTATTAAACCTGACTTAACAAAGCTAACAGCGATCGCGGACTGGAAGACTCCATCTGACTTACAAAATCTAGGTTCCTTCCTTGGTTTGACAGGTTATTTCCGACCCCTCGTGAAAGGATATGCATCGATAGCCCAGCCGCTCACAGACCTGGCTCGAAAATTGGAAATACCGAAGCTCAAAGGAAAGGCAGCCTACACACGTGCAATGAAAGGGTACTCACTGACTGGGATATGGAAGAAGGAACATGACCGTGCATTCCTCCGGTTGAAGGTGGCGCTCACAAGCGAACCAGTTCTCAAAGGCCCCAAGTATGATGGGACTCCATTTATAATCACGACCGACGGCTGTAAATTTGGGTTCGCAGGAATGTGTACACAAAGGTTTACAACAGTTATGCCAAATGGTACGGAAAAGACAACGGTACATCCTATTGGGTTTTCGTCAAAGAGAACATCAGCAGCAGAGGAGAAGTACAAACCCTTCATCCTCGAATTCGGCGCGTTGAAGCACACCCTCGACAAATTCGGCGACGTAATTTGGGGCTATCCAGTTGAAATCGAGACCGACTGCCAAGCGCTGCGCGACCACCTCCTGAGCACAACGTTAAACTCGACACACGCACGCTGGCGAGACGCAGTCCTGGCCCATAACATCATCGACGTTCGTCATAAGCCTGGACGGCTCAATGTTGTCGCAGACGGGCTGAGCCGCCAGTTTGTAAACCTACCAGTTGAAAAAGGAGACGGTCACGAATGGACAGTGAGCGAAGATTGGGAAGCACGTACCGGATTGGCAAATGACATATTCCAAGTCCAAGCAAGCCACGAGGAGTCTACTTATAGTGCATTGCGGACACGGTTTGCGAAGGAGAAGGTCTTCTTGGAGGTCATTGACTCGTTGATGCAGCTGGACCATGGGAGGAGTTTGAAGGTGCAGAAGAGGGCGAAGCACAAGGCGAAAGGGTACCAGGTGGAGGAAGGGCGGCTGTGGAAGGTTGGGGATGAATCTGTGAGGGCGAGGCCGAGGTTAGAATGCATGACGCAGGAGGAGACAGTTGCACTCGCATGGGACCAACATTGCAATAGGGGGCATTTCCATCGGGACGGGATCAAGACGGAGCTGCTTGACAAGATCGTGAGCCCAAGGATGGACCAATCTATCACGAAGGCGATTATGGACTGTGGGAGGTGTAAAGGATTTGGTTCGACACACCTCCATTCCCTCCTTGAGCCCGTCACCAGACGACATCCATTTGAACTCATGGTGGCGGACACGCTGTCAATGCCGAAAGGGAAGGGGGGAATCACAAAACTTGGGCTGTGGATGGACGTCTATGCGCAACGGGTGTGGGTGACGAAGTTGAAGTCGGCGGCAACTGGTAAAACATCACGGAAGAGCTACGGCGACATTTGCGACCTCTTCACGGCATCAGAGACATTGATGGTGGACGGAGGACCAGAGTTCGACAACAAAGAGCTGCGAGAGGAATGTGCTAAGCGAGGAACTAAACTCGAAATATGCCCAGCTTACTCACCATGGGTCAACGGCTTGCTCGAAGGCACAAACAAAATCCTCCTGGATCGATTGAAACGGATGTGCGCGCCGAATCTAGGGGAGGACGAATACAGCACAATGGACCTTCCAGTCAACTGGCCAGATCATCTGGAAGCCGCGATTCGATTCATTAACGACCGAATTCTCCCAAACCTGAAGTACTCACCAAATGAGCTCCTGCTCAGTCTGGTCATCAACACGAAGCAAACTCCCTCCGCAGAAATATCAGAAGGACCAACTGAAGAGGAGGCAGATATTCATATGGCGTTCGCAGAACAACAGCGTTTTGATGGATATGCTCAGATGGTGAACCATGCCCACCGTCGAAAGGCCGCATTCAACAAACAGGTAAAGGCCCACCCACCCCGAGAGGTTGTCTTCAGAGCGGGCGACCTGGTGCAAGTCTACAGGAGCGATCTTGATTACACATTCAAAACAGAGAGAAAACTCTTACCAAAGTTCTCCGTACCACGACGAGTTGTCGGCCGTCACCACCATTCCTAGACCCTCGAAGGCTATCCAATCGCGGGCAAGTTCAGTGCAAGAAGGCTGCGATTGTTTGTACCGAGGAAGGGGACAGAGCTGGAGAAGGCGCAAGCGGCGATCGAGGAGGAATGGCGCAGACGGGAGGAGTTGGATGACAAGGTGAAAGACGGGGAGGAAAGCCCAAGTCTCGAAGAATCGGCGATGGCAGTGGATCTCTCGGAGATTCCACGGGTTGACAAGGATGAGAGTCAAGTGGCAGTGCGAAGTGGGAGCGAGGATGAAGATAGAGGGGAGGACAAAAGCGAGAGTGAGAGCGAGAACGCGGTGGAGGAGGAGGAGTGGTTCAACAGTGAGGGAGGTGAAGGAAGTGAGGAATAGGTGTAGGTGGGGCAGGTTTCGTGAACGCAACGAGGACGTTGCTTGGTTTCGAGGGGGGCACATGTAGTAGTGACCTCGGGCAGGCACTTCGGTTAGAGTAGATGCATCCGGATTAGATACAGATCGACGCCCATAGATAGACGGATTCGGATAGGCACCAGACCACGGGCTGGACCCGGTGGCTGTGCCGTAGAACAAGGACGCGACGCGTTCGCAGACAGAAATACAACACGACTCTTGCCTCGCATTCACTTGCGTGCTTCCGTCCGAGGCCGGATTGGACTACTCCACTGTAAACTACACGGCCGTAACTGTAATGCAGTACAGTGCGCAGCCCTATCAACGACTGGTCCGGTTTTTGTAGTCCGTGAACTGGAAAAGAGCTCAAAAGACCGACCTCGGTCTCGGTCTAAGTCTCTGTCTCGGCTCTCGATGTCAAACGACCGGGAAAAAACTACGGGAACTTAAGATGGAGATACCCGAGGGTTACCCGTTCCTTTGCCTTGCCCTCGACAGAGATATAAACCGAGGTGGAGTTGAAACGAACAAACATCCAAAACCCTACAGCAAGACAGATATGTACTAGTCAAATGGAGGGTAAGATGAGGACTACAATTTTCTCATGGAAAATAGACCTCCGTGGGTGGAACTTACAGGTTCGGGATACGGAAATGACAACATCGGATACGCTCCTTCGGATTTCCCACCTGCAGACAAATCCACATCAGCCATGCCAAAATTACTGTATTTCCGTATGTTTTCCCGCACCGTACCGTACGGACCAGGGGGTTGGCAGCGGAAGATTCCGAGACAACGACTCCCTCATATCGTTAACCGGGAGGTGGACGGGGTCCCTGTC
>JABCKI010006015.1:0-18625 GCA_018282025.1 Sphagnurus paluster
GATCGGAAGGAAGGCAGATGCTACAAATGCCACGAGAAGGGACACCGGTTCTTCGAATGCCCGAATGCACAGGAAAAAAAGAAAGTATTTACAAATAGACAATTAGAAAAACTCCCAGAAATAGATACAGATAAAATGACAAACGAAGAATTAGGTAGTTATTATCGTAAACAGATGGAGGATTTTCTCAAGCGCGGGAAGTGAGCACGAGCTTGCCCGCGGATTATGTACCTTCAAATATGTTTTTAGCTAGTATTCCGGAAATACATAACATATTAAAAACAGAAGGTGCACGTGCATTCGAAGGAAGACAGAAACCGGATACCCCCGAATGGCTTTTGCAACGCCTCCGCGAAGACAAAACACGGGCCATTGGATTATTAAGAACTTGGACACACAAAAGCAAACAGGACCTGTGCACAGAAGCACTGATCGACGACATTAACGATCTAAGTGACTGCGCAGCCAGGAGTGTGCTCCATGGACTTAAGATTCAGAAATGGTATCTTCGCCGATCACACAGCAGGCAACTGGACGTCAAACTCACGGCAACAACGTTGGACACGGCAAAGTCATACGATCTTACGGCACTCCTAGACACGGGCTGCACTGGCTCATGTATCAGCAAGGAGTTCGTGTTAAGAAACAAGATCAACACGCAGGCATACCCCGTGCCCATCCAATGCTTTAACGCCGATGGAAGTCCGAACAAGTCAGGATCGATCACGGATTACGTGGAAATGAGAATTAGAATTAAGAATCACTTTGAGAAGATCCATCTCTCAGTGACAGACCTTGGGAAGAACGACATATTCCTAGGGTTTGACTGGATTCAGTTCCACAATCCCCAGATCGATTGGCAGACTGAACGGATCGAGTTTGATCGTTGCCCTGAAAGCTGTCAGATGTCCGGATGCGGATTGGAACCCGAAGAGACGGAAGAACTGTGGACATCCGAAGTTAATTACGATCTCGGAGAAAAATTACTATTCATAGACTTTAACAAAGAGGCTGAGCTAAGACAAAGCACACACGTCAGAGCCGGGCAAACCACCGCATCTAAACTAGCGGAAAGCCATGCTCACGCCAAGCCCAAGAAGTCCTTCGAAGAGATCGTACCAGAGGAGTACCACGAGTTCAAGGAAACGGTGTTCGGAAAAGAATCATTCGACGAGTTACCCCCACGACGACCCTGGGACCACGCGATCGAACTAGTACCTGGTGCCAAACTGCAGGACTGCAAAGTTTATCCCCTAACTAAAGATGAACAAAAACAGTTAGATGAGTTCTTAGACGAGAACCTGCGCACAGGACGAATTCGGCCGTCAAAGTCACCTGCGGCATCCCCGTTCTTCTTCATCAAAAAGAAGGATGGCACGTTGCGACCAGTCCAGGACTATCGGAGATTAAACGAGAACACGGTGAAGAACAAGTACCCGTTACCCCTGATCCAGGAGTTAGTCGACAAACTCCAAGGGGCAAAATACTTCACTAAGCTCGATATCCGATGGGGATACAACAACGTTCGAATGAAAGAAGGCGACGAGTGGAAAGCAGCGTTCCGGACCAATAAGGGATTGTTCGAACCCTTGGTCATGTTCTTCGGACTTTGCAACTCGCCAGCCACCTTTCAGACAATGATGAACACCATCTTCAAGGAAGAGATCGATGGAGGACACGTCGTAGTGTACATAGACGACATCCTCATCTTCACGAACGACATGGAAACACACAGAGCATTAGTAAAGAAGGTCCTAGAGAAACTAAAAGAAAATAAATTGTTTCTAAAACCTGAAAAGTGTGAATTCCATAAGAAATCGATCGAGTACCTTGGAGTGATCGTCTCGGAAAACGAGGTTCGAATGGACCCGATCAAAGTGGCAGGAGTCGCCGACTGGCCGGAACCCAAATGTAAACGCGAACTCCAACAATTCCTAGGGTTCTGCAATTACTACCGGCGGTTCATAGAAGGCTTCTCCAAAGTGTCGAAACCACTAACGGAACTAACCGGAAAAGTCGAGTGGCGGTGGACATCGTTACAAAAGAATGCGTTCAATGAACTAAAAAGACGCATAACGAGTTCCCCAATCCTAGTCATGCCACGCGACGACGGGAAGTACCGTTTGGAAGTAGACGCTTCAGGCCACGCAATCGGAGGAATATTGTCGCAACAACAGCCAGATCAAAAATGGAAGCCAGTAGCCTTCATGTCTCGATCACTCAATGAGACAGAACGCAATTATGAAGTTTATGACCGAGAACTTCTGGCGATCATGCTAGGTCTGGAAGAGTGGCGGCAGTATCTACATATGCGGAACAAAGGAGAAATTCGAGATCTGGACAGATCACAAGAACCTCGAATACTTCCGAAAACCGCAGAAACTGAACCGGAGACAGGCAAGATGGGTATCGGAATTACAGGATTACGACTTCACCCTGGAACACAAGCCTGGTACCTCAATGAGCAAAGCCGATGCTCTGTCGAGACGACCAGACCATGAAACGGGGGAGAAAGACAACGAAAACGTCGTACTCCTGAAGCCGGAACATTTCCGAGTGGCAAATTTCACGATCGAAGGGGTAGATCGAGACCTTTTGAAAGAAATTAAAGCCGCACGACCGTTAGCCGACCTCGAGGTTCAGAAAAAATTGACGGCAAAGGTGAAGGATTGGAAGGAATCCAACGGAATTATCACGTGGAAAAAGCGCATCTATGTCCCACAAGAAGAAATGCTACGCGAAAAGATCATCCGCACACATCACGACGCGCCGCTAGCAGGACATCCGGGAATCGCGAAGACCCACGAGTTAATCACGAGGAACTATTGGTGGCCCGGACTACTGGATGACGTCCAGAAGTATGTAAAAGGATGCGAAACGTGCCAAAGAACCAAGGCACAAAGAAACGCACCACGAGGCCACTTAGTACCAAATGAGATTCCAAACGGACCATGGGACATCGTGTCAATAGATATCATTGGACCACTGCCAATGTCACAGAGTTACGACGGCATACTAGTGACAGTAGATCGGTTCACAAAAGCCTCACGGTTCATTCCGATCAATATGGAAATCACCTCAGAAGGAGTGGCAAGAAAGCTTTGGGACCATGTGTTCAAGGATGTCGGATTACCGCGCAAGGTCATCAGCGACCGAGGACCTCAGTTCGTGTCAAACTTCATGAAGCATCTGTGCCAGATAGTGGGTATTGAACGAAACCCATCAACGGCGTACCACCCACAGACAGATGGCCAGACCGAACGAGTTAACCAAGAGTTGGAACAGTACCTGCGTGTGTATGTCAATTATCGACAGACCGATTGGGCAACCTGGATGACCATGGTGGAATTCGCGTACAACAATCGGATACACTCGGCGACAGGCTACTCCCCGTTCTTCTTGAACAACGGAAGACACCCTTACACGGGAAAAGAACCGAAACCGACACGATCGCCAAGTGTAGACGAATTCCTAGAAACAATCAGACAGGCACGAGAAGCAGCAGAAATATCATTAGTCAAAGCTGCTGAGTCTATGAAACGTTTCTACGACGCACACCGAACGGAAGCACCCGAGTACAAACCCGGAGATCTGGTATGGCTGGACGGAAAAGACATCAACACCGAAAGGCCGGCAAAGAAACTCGATGACAAGCGACACGGACCTTTCCCGATCGTCAAGAAAGTCGGAGAAGCCGCCTACGAGTTAAAACTGCCAAAAACCTGGAAAAAGATCCACCCGGTGATCGGACAGACTCGACTAACACCCTACACGCCCCCGGAATTCCCACATCAAAAGGAGGTCTCGGTCATGAACCCCCCGCCACCAATCATCGTCGACGGAGTACCTGAGCAAGAAGTCGAGAAGATCTTAGATTCTCGATGGTACAAAGACGGCCTACAATACTTGGTCAAATGGCAGGGACAGCCTAACGAGGAATCCACGTGGGAATGGGCCGAAGAAGTCAAGCGAAATGCCAAAGAGTCGGTCGACGACTACCACAGAGCCAACCCAGACGCCCCCCGGCCACTCACCATCACCATACCGCCACCCAAAAAACAAGTAAGGATTCTCACCCGGAAGAAGGAGGAATTGCCCCGATTCCGATTATTTAACCCGGAAACCGATGATCCGTATCTAATTGAGGGAGATGTCGATAGGAAGGACACTTTAACAGGTATATACGGAGATAAAAAGCTATTGGAAGCATATTTAGAGAAAAACTGGAATAAGTGGAAGAACCCGCCTTAATCGCGAGGACGCGATTCTAAGAAGGGGGTAATGTTACAATTTATTTTTCGATCTAATCTTATCTACACGTGACTAGTAATTACGCGTACATACATGCAGTCTCCTTGCGCCGCAGCACCATAGTAGTATATAAGTAACTTGTACTTCGTAGTAGATCCCCAGCTTCGAGCTGGTTAATACCACCCTCTACCTTCACCTCCTTGTGTGGTCGGAACAGCCCTGGTCGCTGCCGGCACTTGTGAGCTCTGAGATTTGAGTCGCCTAACAGATCTGATGTGACGATGGCTGGCCCAGCTGAGCTTGATCACAACTAAAATAGCTTGTAGACAGGCAATATGATCTCGTTGAAGCATGAAATGTATATCAAGCAAAATGTATGTTGATCATGAAATCTATGTATATGATGGTATATTTCTGTATCATAGCCACCTGGTTCCTTACCAGTAGACCAGCTGCAAATTTTGGTAACGCTGGAGGAAAAATGTGGATATCGGATGGGAGATCGGGGTATCAACGGGCTAAATTTCATTTCATGAGGCAAAGGTGGAAACAACCGATTTCCAGGTCATCAATTTGGAAAATATTAGCTGGGCCACTGATCTGCAAACAGTGTGTCATACCGTTGGCGGTGTAGCCAACGTAAATGCATACAATAGGTATATAAATATTTGGTCAAATTTAAGAATAATCCAGTATACATATGTATGAAGATAGCCAGGGGTCGATGACGCCTGAAAAGATCCCAAAGACGCCGCAAAACCCAACACGTCTGATGCCGACCACAGAAACGCCAATCACGGAAAGCATCCATTAAAAATTTGATTGCATTATGAATATACTATTTCATTGTTCTGATATTGCCATGAATCTACAACTGATCCTCCGTGAGAGCATCGTAGATAGGGCAGAGCTCATCCCAGGAGACTGGGTATTTCGATTAGTGGCAAAGAAGGTGAGAAAATGAGAAAATATTCACTGGGAGTCAACAAGGAAGCGGTGGACTCTGCATCTTCGGCGAAAACAACCGCGAGGCCACTGCGAGAGAAAAAAACCTGCGTCAAAAACATATCCTCAAAGCGCAGTGCAAATGTACTTCTCTAAATGCCAATCGATGTGGCTGGGACTGATGTTTAGCTTCCGAGTAAAATATCAAGTATTCTGGGCTTACCAATGAAAAATCCAAGGGCCAGGGTTATCGGTGGTGAAGCGAATTGTGACGTTGTCGCCAGCAGCTCCAACGGAGACGACATCTCGGCGAACCTACTGATGTGGTTGGTTCAATTACACCATAAAAACTACAAATACTGACGGGGTTCTCGTAGTTGTAAACCGAGCTTCCGGCACTACGAACGACGTCGAAAGTGTGCTGAAATAAAGAGAATCAGTGTTATGGCCTTCGAAAGTCATAAAAAATAACTCACCCCGTGCAAGTGGAAAGGATGCTATTAACGCGTTAGTGCAAGGTCGAGGTGTCAATTTGCGCACTTACTGGACTACCAGCGGCTCCGCCCGGAATAGAGATCTCGATAACCTTGTTAGGAGGGAGTGTAAAGACATTCCCAGCGGGAAGGAGCTCCTTTGCAGTGCGGGCACCGCTCATGATCTGGAGCAACACTGGGACTGTTGGGGGTGCGAAATGCACTCCATTGACTGTGAAACCTCCGTTGGAAAATGCCACCGCCAGATTAATCGCGACGTCAGCACCAGCGGCGTTTGGTGCCCCAGGCGCGCCGGGACTCACCAGTGGGTGCAGGTTAGTCTCGAGCATGGGGTTTGAGAGCACAGATGTAGTGGTTGGGTCGACTTCCTCGGCACCAGCGTAGCGCATGATGGCAGAGTTTACACCGCCGTTGAATGTGGTGGTCCCAATGTTGGGCTTCGCACGCACCCAGTAGTTACCAACGTCTTGGTCAGCGTTGAGCACGAAGGAGTACCGCTGGGCCGCGAAGATCTGAATCGAGTCTACTAGCAGGGGTGTGACGTTCACGCTGTCGACCTCTATAATGTTCTAGAGACATCAAATCAGAGAGGGGCGTGAGGTATAAAACAAATTAACCTGCCATTGTGTGGCCGTCGATGGAGAAGACGAAGTTGGGGTCGCAGGACATGGATATTAAGCGAAAGCGGTAGCGCTTGCCTTTCACCACATTGATGATCGATAGCGGCGAGCTCGTTCCCCCGGCCTGTCGTCCAAGTCCATTGATGAGGGTAGAGTCAGGTGTTGGGATAGCGCCAGCAGATGGCGCTGGAACATGATACCTATATTTCGGTGTGGATCAGAATCGATTCTAGTTTACCACGAGCATAACCCACCAGTCTGCGAGCGTTATTACTGTAGACTCTGTTTCGCAGGGATTTTAGGTTCAAAGTAATGAATATGTAACGAGAGGAACATACCATCGTCAACGTCGTAACTGGGAAATTTCGCTTTAGGAAGAGTTGAACCGAGATCGATCAAAAGCTTACAGAGATGCATAGGGGTCTTCTGGGTCGTACACAACCAAGGCACCGCGCAAGCCGTCGCAGTACTGCGTTGCTAGGGCAAAAAGTAAAAATAAGAACGAAGAAAAAAATTAATGCGATAGCTTACACAAATGCGAATGATACCAAAATGTCCCCGCCTGGTTTGGGACGGCAAAGTCGTAAAGGAACGAGTGCCCCGGAGAAATAGGACATTGGCTGATACCCACAGGTCCATCGGCCCAGGCTGAGCCTTCCTGAAAGAAGCCGTGCCAGTGCTGAAAATAGGAATGAATCATTTTTGATGAGCTTAAATATCTGTTACTCACGATGCTCGTGCTCCTCAACATCGTGTTGTCCGTCAGCGAATCGACGACGTTGAGTTGGAACCTATCGCCCTAAGGTACCAAATGGTGTGTTGGTGTAGTTCGTCGCCCATCGCACAGGAAGCACATACTTTCTTTCCGACAATGAGCGGGCCAGGGAACTGGGCATTGCCAGCCGTACTACCAGCGAGTACAGCTCTGGAACACCCCTGTGAGCTTCCTCTTCTTCGCCTTCTAATGGCACATCAGCAAACTCACGATCGCGGGAAGCCATCAGGTGCGATATCTCTATTGACGATGTGTATATCGGTTGTTGGACCAACAGCGACAGCAAATGCTCCAGCGAGGAGAGAAAGAACAAGGAGAACCGACAAGAACATGGCTCGAGTGGTTAGGAAGAGGGCGGTAGAGAGGTAAAGAACCTGAACTCGGAAGAGCTCTTTATCTACACCCTGGTAGCGTACTGGAAATGAATGGCGCGTAAACACCGCGACCTTGGTCTCCGAAGAGGGAATATTAAAAACTCACCTTTTTGGTTCTCTACGGCAACATATCAGCGCAGCAGCATCCACCTGTACCATCACCAAAAACGTGGTCGCGCCCCGATTGCAATTCTACCCTTTCGGATGAGGGGATACTGTAAGGGTCCAGGATTCAAAGGCCTTCTATATGAGACATATAATTAAATTTAGATTATGGACAAGTGTCGCACCGAGATGACCGACAGAGTTGCAACAGTCTTGCAAAAGCACAGTAACTGCCTCACCAATGCGCTTTAGTTGAAAAAACGTTGAGGTATTTTCGAAGGTCTTGTAGCAGTGGACTATGATAAGGTCCCACCCACATAAGAGCGAGGGCGGCTTCCAACTCCGATGATGATGGTTTTCAAGTTCGTCACTCTCGCTGTTCTCGTCACTGTCTCCCTGATCGCCACTGTTCGTCCATTCCTTGCGTATATATTGATCGACCTTGACGGTGTATGCGTAGGCCGCCCCAGTTCCAGAAGCAGAAGACACGCTACTGACTGCTAAGTGAGTCACATCATCATCGACAAGGTGCCATTTTTGGTGGACGGAAAGACGAGATTAGACTGGATATAAGCCGATTTTCACGGTTCCTAGGCACGTTGTAGGGACTTACGCATATTGTAGTCAGAATCCGAGCCGGTGCATCAGAGGTGGGTTGCCGAATCTCGGATCTCCTATGTGCAGATGTCCCTTGGATAAAATGGTTTTGAGGTCGTTTGAAGCATGGAGAAACTATTTGGAAATTGGAGGTGATCAGTGCGTTAGTAAATGGTAGTAGTATTAAGAGTCAAGTTGAATCAAAGTCAAATAAACAATCACCATCGTCACAAGACATAAAAATGCCCGAAAAAACGAAAGATGCCAGTTATTAAAATGCACCCACCACTGAATAGTTAGCCCAAGAGATAGGAGGAATCTAGCTGTTGGACTGGTAGTTCAGCTGATTTTATCGCCGCGACAGTGGAAGTGAAAGATCCGATGGTCTTCGTAATTACTAGAGAATCTTGGCCATCCAGTGCGCTGTTACCCATAATATTCCGAATCCAGGAGATTTACTTAAGGCCACTTTTCGGGCTTTTTGGGATGAGGGCTCTTACAGGATATTCCGGGGTCCTAGACATTGTCGTTGTCTATGACAAATGCTTCCGGTTTCCGACTCTCACTAGGCCAACTGTGACTGGGCAGGTTATTTGTATCCTGGGCATGACCTATGTTCATTCATCCAATGAACTCAGCGCTTGAATCGGATTCAGTTTAATTCAGGAGGAAGGGGACGATAGTATTTCGTCCAGTAGGTTCAGCAGTTATGTAGAATACCGACTACTTAGTAAGTGATCAATTGACCTTGGGCGTTAAATGGGAAATCAAGGATTGCAGGGCCCGCAATAATGTTCCCGTCATTTGCAATTGTGTCATTGGTGCTCACAACAGCGTAGACGGTTCCCAGGAGACCACTGGGGATCACAGCTTTTCCATTTTGGATAGGAGACACTATTTGAGAGAGGCCAGTGAAGAAGACGGCATACAGAGGGGTCGAAGCTTCAACGGTCGAGGTGAAGGTCACTGTTGCGGTAGATCCCGGAGTAGGTTTGTCACCGAATGAAACAGCGGGGAATGCCTTGACGGGAAGCGCGGGGTTGGTTGACGGGCAAGACGTGATAAAGGAGGCCGCCAGTGTATACACCGTGTTCAAAGTCAAGGGAATCTACAATTCAAGTCCTTAGTATTGGATGATTAAGAGTGACACAAATGTAAGTCTCACGTCGAGCGCTCCGCTCCAGCCTGATCCACCGTTGACGGTGGAGGCTACCCAGCTGGCGTGACGCGCTTCCGTGGCGAGGACACTAGCAGCCGCAGTGAGGTAATCTTTGTTGCTGATGAACTGAGCTGCACCAGTGTATGCAGATACACCTAATGTTCACATTAAGACCCAGTGAGAATTAAGAAACAGGTGGTTACTCACCAACTCCCTCCAGAATTTGGCTGAGGGCAGCAAAAGACTTCGGATCATGATGGGGGCTGGATATTCTCCATGAATAATCATGTCAAACTAACAGGAGTGCTTCACTTACAAGCTGTAATTGCAAGGTTGGGTGGCCTGGCTACCGAGCGCCGATGAGAGGAATTGGACATGCGCGGCCTCATGTGCGCCCACCTGAGCAAAGCGATCGCGAACCCAGGAGTGGAAGCCAGCCTTCTCGAAAGCTTTCTCGTCATATTTAGCGAGTGCCTCTCTGTAGAAAGCGTTCTCGAGATGCTCAAGCGTCAGAGCAAAGTTCAAGACCGTTGCGTCTGTGAACCATTATTAGAGATACGAGTGTGGGCGTGATGCTAAGAGCTTACCATCAACACCACCGTCCCGCTTGACGGGCTGAGCGTTCACCGCGCTGAGGGCAGCAACAACAAGGGTGATGAAGGAAGTTCTCATGGTGAGTCTGGATTGAAAAGTAAGAGGAGGGTGGGACTGATGTGGGTGACCAGAGAACTGCTGAGGAACCCACAAACTCACCCTACTCTTTTATAACATTCGCAGTGGGCATCTCGGGAGGGCAGACGAGTGAAAATAGAACTGCTACGTACAAGCCGAATCGACCGACAGGGGCGTTCATTGAATCGACATGAGTTTCGAAAACCCGTCATAGAAAACTTGACCAAAATTCAAAGACAGCAGCAGCGTTGTCGTACGATGACATGCGCATCAGAACTTTTCAACTTGGCGTTTCGACGCTTGCAGTCCAGTCAAAGGGCGTGTTGAGGGCAGCTCGGCCCAAAAGTCGGATAGAGTGTTTTTTTATTGCTCTTAGAGGATCAGCAAGGATTAGCGAGAAGAGTCCCAGACCAGTCGAACTTGAAACAGTGCAAGTTGTGGTTAGCGCTAGCGTTATGTCGTCTGCGGCATTAACCGATAATCATATTATCTTATCTTATCGTGGATTAGTGTATATTTTTAGATCTTTTGCAGAGGTCTCAGGAAATCTCACAAAAGTTTAATATATTTCGCGGAATTTCAAGTTCTACTTACCCTCAGCGATGCCACAATCCTGACAGAAATTCACGGACCACCAACCACTGGAAAGGTGAACAGTGACTTTCTTGAAATTGTCAAAATACATTCAAAAATACGGATTTCACGAGTCCTCCTGATCATCCGATTTGAAGTTTGCAGAATGGTCACCAACCTAGTCAAAAGTACCCAAATCTAATCTCGGTGCTGGGTACCATTCCAAGTCAATGGCGTCACCACTAATTCTACTTGCATTTTAACCACCTCAGCGCGCTCTGTCAATCAAATCTGCTTTCTTTCCCTTACTTCATGTAAGATATCAAGCACAAAATCCAGCATTTCATCAAGATTCAATGGTCAACATTACTCCATAACAACCCTAGTCTTTCCTTTCTACATCATGGCCGCGTATAGTGAGATGCCCTGAACATAATTTACGTCACTTTCGCCCCGTTGACATGATTAGTTTGTCATACAGCCATGCTTTTGTGGTTTGACGCGCTTTCGACGCGTTTTACGCCTAGTGGACAACGTATATGCGTGTTCTTATTCGTGCCCTGCCTACCTCCATTGACACTTGCCTAGGTCTACGAGTAGACTTGACGTGCTACGGCAGCAATTATGTTATTAGTCAAGGCATGTACTTGTCATTTAGTTTATGGGCCACTGGATCTCGTCGAAGCGCATCCACCCAAAATCATTGAGTAGATCATTCCCCGCCCCCCTCAGCATCATCATTAGCCTCCTCCTCCTCCTCGTCCGACTCGTGATTCTCGCCTCCGCCAACGGTCATCATATCATTCAAACTGCACGAGCCTTCATTCAGGTCGCGGACGAAAGTAAAAGGCAATCTAAACGTACCAGTGCACGAAGGGACGCATAACGCGCACGAGCGCCACCAGGTTCTCTTTGAAGTCCTCCGCCAGCACCTCCTCGTCTGTAAACCTGCGCCCGACGTCAGTGTTATCATGTCACAGAAGAACAGAAACAGAACCACACGTACTTGTGCACCACCGCGAACGAGCGGCACTTGAGCAGGTCGATGTCCCTGCAAATGCAAACCAACCCAATCCATGCGTTATCATCTGCCCTGCACGGTCCTAAACAGAACTGACGCACGGATGCGACTTGTCCACGCCCTTCGGCGCGACCTTCAGCTCGTCCTCCATGCCAAATATGTTCTGGCGGGAACCGTCCTTCGCAGGGCACGGCTCGCCGAAACGCTGCACGAACGCGGGCGCGGCGATCACCCGGCGCAGGCGCGCAGAGCTGTTCTGGATGTTTGTGCTGTTGAGGAACGGGGATCTTCGGTTGGTAGGGGTAGTAGCAAAGTGCATTGGGCGACTGACCGGATGTTGGCTAGCTCAGTGCGCCCGGGGCACCAGGAGCCTGCTGCGATGAGGCTTTCGCCGCCTGGTTTTACTATAGGAGCAGTACCGCGTCAGTGAGGCGGGTATTTGCTCTAGCTTAGACACTCACTTGCACTGTTTGCAAAAGGCAGGCGTTGAAGTCAGCAAGCTAATTGGATCGGAGGGATGCGACGAACACATGATCTAGGGGTGGGGGTCAGTCATGTAACGAGAAACACAGACGGTGCGCGAAAGAAGGTGGACTCACATCCTGCAAAGACGCCCTTGCGTCCACTGCGCGAGAAGCTTGCCGAAAAGTTGCGCTTGTACGGCGTCTTGTCGTTGCTAAAGCGTACCTGCAAATTTTGACAATCAAATTTCGTCAATCAAGTACCAAGTGCATGGCGTACGTACGTCGCGGTAGATGCGATGGATGAGGTCTTTCGGGGGCAGGGGTGGCACCTGCGTATCGACCTCTGTCAAAACGTCCGTGAATGCCTCGACGAAGGCCTTCCACTCCGTCTCTGCTTGCCGGAACACGGGTTCTACGGTTACGTTAATCATCTACTCATGGGGCCTCTCAAGGCGCGTACCATGCAGCTTGAACCTGGTAGTGGATTAGGGATTGGGGGTAGAGCAGTAAGAAGTGACGCACCACTCCCGATCGTTGCATTTCGGGTCTTGGAGCTTCATCAAGAAGTCGAACGTGTTCTGGGATATCTGGCCCGGCGGGACTGTCGAACACAGCGTCACGACACATAGAAAACAGGTCCTTCGAAAGGAACGCACCTTGGCCTGTCTTAGGAGCCTGGACAACCCTGCCCACGATCTCCTGCCCGTCCGCGAGCTCGAAGTCCGCCTCTTCCTCAGCAGCATGTTTTGTCCTCGGCTTCTTCCTCGACGAAGGCTTCACGCTGGTACTCTTCTTCGCCCTCTTCTTTGGACTTGCCGCGCCCCCGCGCTTGCGCTTCTGCCCCGTCTCGATATCGTCGTCGTCCAACGCGTCGCTGTCGTACTCCCGCTGCACCTCCTCTTCATCATCATCGTCCTCCTGTGCGTCCTTGCGTGCCTCATCCGCACCATAATCTGCATCGTCGCCATCATCCGCATCATCGTCCTCCCCGACGTCCAATTCCAAATCCGCGTCAGCGTCCGTGTCCGCATCCGGGGCGGCGGGTGTTCCTTTACCCCGCCGGCGACGCGCACCGGCGTCCCCTGCCTCCTGTATCTTGCGGGTCTTCCCAGAGCCAGATCCACCCCCGCTGCTCGGCGCGGCACGCTTTCGGGGAGTTTTGCCACCTGTGACTGCGGTTGTCGCGTCTTTTGTTTTGGTGCGCGAAGAGGGACGGGGTGTCCGTGATTTCGAGGATGCCATTAATGTTCGAGACTGGGGGTATTGGAATTGAGTTGTTTCCTCTCGCCTTGGTTTTCAAGTGGGATGAAATGACCTCGATTGGGTTTGGAACTGCGGGCGACGTGGTGGTTCAGAGCAAGAAAGGTATCACGTCATTCGTTAGGACTTCCATTTTGGGATAGGCATTGCATTCCAAGGTTGACGAGGGAGTTTAGCCAATGTAGGTACCTGCTGTTTACTGTGATTATTCACGTGGACGAGCTGTCTTTGCCATTCATGCAACTGCAACGGGATCCTTACATTTCCAACTAGCCGACTTTAAGCATGATGTCATAGAAATTATTCTCCTGAGACCTCACAGGTGCACCGGTCTCTCTCACCCTCATCCCGCGTTAAGCTAGGATAGATTTAAATTTCATTACATAAAAGCCTCTTTTAGCTGCTGGTACCCTTCCCTTCCAAAATACCAGAGGTATAAACCTGGAGTCGCGTATCAGGGTTTGTGCATTTCAAGCCTTTGGGATTATACCTAGTCCGACTAATCATTTAGGTCTTCCGAGGATTTTTCTACAGTAGCACCACAAGATAATGCAAAAAATAGACATCCAAGTTTCAATGGCGCTTATCCCGCGGAGAGCGGGCCTCCTTCGGCTTTCGGATAATCCACGTGCGCGTGATCATCCCAGGTTTGCGAACTTTTGCGTCTCTCCTGGCGTTGACTCCCTTCACATCACACACTTTGACGCCGAAAAAATTTACCAGTGCAACAAGGCAAACTAGCCACAACTTTGGCAAAATCATACGGTTCAATGGGTGTCTGGACTCTCGATTCAGTCTTAAACGGAGGATCCGAATGCAGAGCGATCGCATACCCCGCATTCTTCCCACTGAACAAATGCTGCCGAGGCCCGCAGTAATCCCGTCGGGAGTCCTTGTGGGCACGGCACATTGCAGCATCATCGATGTTGCACGAGTGGAAGCGGATAAGGGACTCTGGCCAACGCTCGAGGCGTCTGGGGGAGCAAGTCGACGGTGATCAGATTTAAACTGAATTGAAATCCACGCGATCGCGCCGCTGGTTTCTCCTTTGAGAGTTTACCCCTATTTGTTGACAGACCTTTCCTTGATAAAAGTCTAAGTACGAGTTTCCGCAACCCTCCCATCCATCTGCTCTCTCCCATGGCCGACGAAACAGCAAACACCCCCGTCCCCAAGCATCCCATCGCCCCGCGCCTCGCCAACGGCCCCAAGAAACCCCACATCGGCCCACACATCGACCACTACCACGAGGCACACGCAGAGACCGTCGGCCACGAGTCTGACGCGTGGTGGGCCAAGGTAACCTCTCATCCGTGCCTCTGATTCCTTGCGCTCATCATCGCAAGGTTGCTCGCGAAACCCTATACTGGGATCGGCCCTTCCAAACTGTGCGATCTGGTGGATTCCAGACAGGCGACATCGCTTGGTTCCCTGAAGGCGGTCTCAACGCTTCGTACAACTGCGTCGATCGATGGGCGTTCAAGCACCCAGATAAGGTTTGTCGCCTAATCCGCGTCATCGGCAGCTAGATCTAATACATCTCAGACCGCGATTATCTACGAAGCCGATGAGCCAGGCGAGGGCCGCGACGTGACTTACGCTGAGCTGCTGCGCGAGGTCTCGAGTGTCGCCAACGTGCTCAAGAAGTACGGCGTCAAGAAGGGCGACACTGTATCAGTGTATCTGCCCATGACCTGGCACGCGGTCGCGACCTTCCTCGCATGCGCGCGCATCGGTGCCGTCCACTCTGTCGTTTTTGCGGGATTCTCGGCAGAGTCTCTGCGCGACCGCGTGCAGGACTGTAATTCGCGTTTCGTGATCACGTCAGATGAGGGTCGTCGCGGCGGAAAGACCATCGCCACAAAGGCGATCGTGGACTCTGCGCTGAAAGAGTGCCCGCTCGTCGAGCATGTCCTTGTGCTCAAACGTACCGGTAATAATGTACCCTGGAAAGAGGGCCGCGATAAGTGGTGGCATGAGGAAGTGGCGCGTGTCCCCAGCTACTGCCCGCCCGAAGTCATGTCCTCCGAAGACCCGCTCTTCATCCTCTACGTGCGTTAAAACCCTTATCTTAGTACCAAATACTCATATTAAACCTCCAGACATCTGGATCTACGGGGAAGCCCAAAGGTGTCGTGCACACGACTGGCGGGTATCTCCTCTGCGCTGCGCTGACAGTCAAGTATGTCTTTGATGTACATCCCGAAGACCGTTTCGCCTGTATGGCCGATATCGGCTGGATTACAGGTCACACGTACGTACACCCTCGTTTTATTCTTGCCCAATAACATCTACTCGCAGCTATATCGTTTACGGGCCGCTAGCGAACGGCGTCACCACGACTGTGTTCGAGTCGACGCCCGTGTACCCGACACCCTCGCGGTACTGGCAGACCGTGGACAAACACAAGCTCACCCAATTCTACTCTGCGCCCACCGCCATCCGCCTCCTCCGGCGGCTCGGCGAGCACCACGTCGAAGGGCATGACCTCTCCACGCTGCGCGTCCTCGGCTCCGTCGGCGAGCCCATCAACCCCGAGGCGTGGCACTGGTACAACGACCACGTCGGCAAGCAGCAGTGCGCTATCGTCGACACGTTTTGGCAGACCGAGACTGGCTCGATCGTCGTCACCCCGTTCCCTGGCGCCATCGAGACCAAGCCCGGCGCGGCAACGGTCCCGTTCTTCGGTATCGAGCCTGCTATCCTGGATCCGCTGACTGGAGTGGTGTGTAACTTCCAGCAAATCCTTGAGATTGAACGCTTAACTCTTTCTATAGGAATTGGAGGGCAACGGTGTTGAGGGTGTGTTGGCGCTGAAGAACCCCTGGCCTTCCATCGCGCGCACGATCTACCAAGACCACCAAAGGTATATTGATACCTACATGTCGGTGAGCATTCTAGAGGCCTCAAAATAGTACAAGCACTTTGCTAAAACACCGGAAAGCCCTACCCCGGCCTCTTCTACACAGGCGACGGCGCAGCCCGCGACGAGCACGGGTACATCTGGATCAAGGGCCGCGTGGACGACGTCATCAACGTCTCGGGGCACCGGCTGTCCACAGCGGAGATCGAGTCCGCGCTGATCATGCACAAAGGCGTTGCCGAGACTGCGGGTACGTGCCTGGCGCCACGTTGATATCTGCGTCTGCGACACAGGCTGACGAGCGTGATAGTTATTGGGACAGCAGACGAGCTCACGGGGCAGGCCGTGCATGCCTTCGTCACGCTTAAGCCGTGCGTGCTTGATCGCCTTTCCCTCGGTTTATGTATGTTGCTAAACGTTGATGATGATCGCTGACAGGGAATTCACGTATGATGTAAATAACGAGTCGGGCCTCGTCAAGGAGCTGGTACTGCAGGTGCGCAAGGTGATTGGGCCCTTCGCCGCGCCGAAGAAGATCTACATCGTCAGCGACCTCCCCAAGACACGTTCTGGCAAGGTCAGTACAGTTCCTGATGATATATATATATATATATGCTGAACGGTATAATCTTGTAATACCTAGATCATGCGCCGTATCATGCGCAAGATCGTCGCAGGCGAGGGCGACCAGCTCGGGGATCTCAGCACGGTTGCGGATCCTACCACTGTTGATGTTATCAAACAGAAGGTTGCAGAGAGCTCTTGAGTGGGTGCGGGAATGTGTAGGGCTCCTTGTGGCATGGTTCTTGAAAAACCAACGACTTGCCATGAGCTTTGGGGAATTTACAAAGATGAGAAGAAAAGTGTATCAGTGCTATTGATTGTAATTCTAACTATACGTCATGTTCTCAAAATATCCATTGGTCTTTCTGCTAGCTTGGTCAGAAGCGCGACGATCGAGGACCTGTACGATCTTCGGCATGGCGTACTTGATCGCCAGTCCTCGGGCTACTAACGTGCGGAACGCGACCGCGTCGGAGGTGTAATGCCATGTAAAAAAAGTAGTATGTGGTTCGACCGCCGGCGGCTGCCGGCGGACTGTGTTTCAACGGCGGGCGGGCTGAGTTTAAGCAGCATGCACTTCGCCGGATATTCGGTCTTTACTTCAAGAGGTGGGCGATCCGTGAATCGGGCCATGTGCGTCTCGCGTGGCAGAGTGATATCCCCGGTTTGTACAAAGCACTCGGCAGTCCAGCCGGCCACCAGTCTGAAACCAAATCCGTAGCAGCTCCTCGACTTTGCTCTGTATACTAGAGTCCAGTACATAGTAACTGCAACTACCTATCTCGGAAGGGTATGAATAAATTAGGAGTAAACTTTTTGCAGATGTAGAAAATTTTAGAGATTGAAAATCAAGCAATTTCATTCTAACAGTCATGTTGTAAACAGATCTTCACCCCAACTCAGTTTTACGGTGCTAATCTCTCCGAGCCACCTGAATTTACGCTTCTCAGCCTGCTCTTCGAGCCTTCGAAAGAGGTGAGGATACAGGCTTGCAGTTGCATCAGGAAGATTATGGGACGACGAGGAAGTATATGTCGCAGGGGTTGTATATGGCAATTATTCAAACCATAGGGTTCCTCTTTATGATACAGAGAATGTTGAGACGAGAAGTGAAATGACACAGAGTGTCGAAACGCGATAATCTCGAAATTGATGGCCGTCTGATCTGCCAGGTGCTTTGTCATCCCCAAACTGGGGATATCACTCTGCCACGCGAGACGCACATGGTCAGGCTTACATTCTTGTTTCCTTACCTAACGGTCGCTTAGCGCGCCGGCACACTTCACACTCGTTACCGTGACGTGTCACGCTCAGTGGTTTGTCTCTCGAAGAACATTGAGCTGGTACGTCGTCCGTTACTTATAACGGACACCATACTTACACAACTTGTAGATCAGTATATCTATAGCTACTTAATACACAGTGGTTTGTCTCTCGATGAACATTGAGCTGATCAGTATATCTATAGATCTTCATTAATCTCTAGAGAGAGTAGTGCTGGGGTGATCAGGTTTTCCAGCAGTTCCTGTGGTTCATTTCCTTTGATGACAAGTGCCTGCAGCTTCTCTAGCATGATTGCAGGACCAACATGAAGCTCCACATCTGTGGTTTGGCTCGTATAATCAAGAAACGAAGTGTGCTCTATGAGTTTACAGCAGGTTAGTAGCTCAATCCATTGCTTGAAGTTGTGTCTTGCTTCAACAATGATTTTGCTTAGCAGCGTCAGAGATGACAGCCACTTGGTAAGGTCGCATGGATAAATATTTCTGGTTGAGCTTTCCTGGAAGTGAATGGTTTGCAGTTGTGGAGCCTGTTAGGGCGACGCTTCGTCACAAGGACATACTAGGACACCACTACAAATAGAAAAGAACTCAGATAGACTGAGGGG
>JABCKI010006016.1:0-18608 GCA_018282025.1 Sphagnurus paluster
GGGGACAGGTGTCAGACCGTGTGTATGACACCTGTCAGAAGTCCGGACTAAAGGGGAAAAGAGGAAAAACTGTAACAGTCCCAGTGGGCAGTACCACAAAGCACACTGTATGTGTGTGCCACTGCACCGCATCAGGGCTTGATTGATATTACATCACATTAAAATATCTACAAATCTAAGAGCGTGACATCTAACGGACTCAAAACTATATTGGCACGCTGACAAATTTTATAATCTAATGTAATCTACTCTAATCCGCCTCTAATGAGTTTCCCAAGCGGGGCCTCAGTTGTATGCAAGAGACTCATATATTAGTGTATCTAATGAAGAGAGTGACTTTTAGTCTACTATGTAGTCAGTATGGTACAGTAATATAGGAAATGGAACGAGATACGCACCCTCAGTCGTATGCAAGAGACTGAGGATGCAAGTGAGCAAGTGTATGCGACGTGGCGTGCAGGAGGCGTGATTAGTAAGCAACAGATAAGATGACGAAGGGAAAGAGGACTGAATATTCCAACACTACAAATATAAATTCTGCCTCAATCCCTAGTTATATATCCATAGCAATATCTAGAATGTTCTTCGATTCCTTGCGTGTAACCTTCCAAGCTTGGTAAGAGCGCCTCATAGGATATCGTTCGAATCATCTAGAACATTGTGGACGGAAAAGCCATGGAGCCACTTACGGTACTATCCCCTATGGTCATTCTGTCCAGTTTAAGGGTCTTACCATCATTCCGTCCTCTGGGCCATATTTCATGTCTGTAGCACTCAAACATGGTTTAATTCTGTACAAAGATGGAAATAAATACTGTTAGTTCCACCAAGTTGCTGATCCAGCTTGGATCTCAAATTTTATGCAGTGAAAACAAAGAAATCAGCTTTATCAGTGCCGAAAAGCTATTTTTGGAAAGATGGTTGGTGGGTCGCAACTGATAAGACAATTTCTCTGGTTCTCACTGAATAAATTTTGAGATCCAAGTTAGAGCAGTGATTGAAGGAGTGTATTTTTTGTCTTCGTACAGTATGATCCTAATTTTGAGTGCTACAGACGTGAAATATGGCCCAGAGGACGGAATGATGGTAAGACCCTTAAACTGGACAGAATGACCGTAGGGGATAGTACGCAGTGTCAATATCCATTCAGAGAAGGGCTACCATACTTAGTAATGGCCGTGGGAGAGCCGCTTCCATTTGTACTATAGATATAGATATGTGACTTGGCGTGACATCTATCTGAACGCCTGTTGAAAAGCGCCAGCCCCATGTTGAGATAGTGGCCAAATTCTAGAATCTACCTGATGACGATAGAATGGGTTCGGTTCGTTGAGAAACCATGAGCTGAAAGGTTCTCATAATCGTAAATCTAAAACAGCCCGACAACGACACCAGTCTCAGGATCCAAGCCAACCTCCCAGAAACCTGATTAAAGAAGCGTCAACAATTTCTTAGCTGTTTAGTTTATGAATACGAACCTGGGCGCGTTCCAAGACCAGGCATGGTCTGCATATCACCTAAAATGGGATACAAGAATCCTGCACCAGCAGACAGACGCACGGCTCGGATAGGAATCGTGAAGCCTTGGCCAGGTGATGAATTGTATGTTCTGAAGAAGAATATCACAATGAATTTACCTGTTGGGACACCCTTCAACTTCGCGTCATGGGAGAAAGAGTACTGGGTCTTCGCCATGCAAACTTTTCGCAGAGAAATGAGAGAAATTTAATGAAAGGAGATAGTCGAACTTACTGGGCAAATTGCCATATCCTTGACGAGTATAGGTTTCGACCTGCTTACGCGCAAGCTCACTGAGCTCAATTCCATCAGCACCGTAGATCTCCTTAGAGATGATCGTAATCTTCTCTTCTATAGGAAGATCGAGGTCGTAGAGGTATTGGAAGTTGGAAGGACCTTCGCAGACTTCGATAACAGCTTCAGCAAGAGCACGAGCACCCACACCACCCTCCGCCCAGTGGTTGGTGACGACAGCAGCATCTGCACCACCAGCGAGAGCCTCTTGTCTGATGAGCTCAAGCTCAGCTGCAGTATCAGACCTAAGAAGAAAAAGTTTAACGTGCGGTACTAACATGAAATAGAATTACATACGAAAATTGGTTGATGGCAACGATAACCTTTAAGCCGAACTTCTGGGAGTTCTGAACGTGCTTAACAAGGTTCTTGCATCCCTCCTTGAGCGTAACAAGGTCTTCAGAAGTATAGGTTTCGTGAAGAGGTTTACCGGGAGTGACCTCGGGTCCGCCGCCGTGCATCTTGAGTGCACGGGTCGTCGCGACGATGACAGTGGCATCAGGAGTAAGCCCACTGACACGACACTTGATATTGCAGAACTTTTCCATGCCCATGTCCGCTCCGAAACCGCCTTCAGTCAGGACATATCCGACGCGGTCAGGAGAATCGCCCTCTTCCGTTCCGGCCAGTTTGAGCGCAACTTTATCAGCAAGAATGGAGGAGTTCCCGTGAGCGATGTTAGCGAAGGGGCCGGCGTGCACGAACACGGGTGTACCCTTCCAGATAATCAGCATTAGTCTGTAGAACGTTCAATTTAATTCCTTTTACCTGCAAGGTTTGCATCAAGTTGGGTTTGATCGCGTCCTTCATGAGAACAGCCAGAGCACCAGAAACACCTATATCGTCTGCAGTAATCGGCTCGCCCTGCTTGCTGGTCGCCACAACCATGGCTCCCAAACGCGCTTTCATGTCCTCGAGGCCTGTAGTTAAGGCCAGAACCGCCATGCATTCACTAGCCACGGCAATGTCAAATCCGGTCTCGCGTTCATGTCCCTTCTCCGTGGAATTCCGTCCAATAGCGATCTTGCGCAAGAACCTATCGTTGGTGTCCAAGACCCGGTTCCAGGTAATTGTGTCCAAGTCAACATTAAGGCGCGCAAAGCGTGTGATCTCCTCTGGGGTGAGGTCATCAGGGTTTGTCTTGTTGATACCGAGCTTTTGGAGTCGCTTGAACATGAGGGGCGCAAATTCACGCTTTCCTTTTTTGCTGGGAACAAGGCGGCTGAATAATGCCTAGTGAGGGAGAGAGTAAGGTATTGTTGATCACGAAAAGGGAAACAAAGAATTACCTTGTCGCTTTGAGTAGCTTCGTGGAAGATACGCGCATCCAAGGCAGCAGCTAAGAAAGTAGTCAGTCGTAATCTAGGACAAAGGATAGTTTTGATACCTAGCAAATTATTTGCAGCAGTTACAGCGTGAATATCGCCAGTCAGGTGGAGGTTAAACTGGAAACTGTCAGTTATTTTTCAGTGATAAATTGTATGACCTACCTCGTCCATCGGAATAACTTGACTGTAACCCCCACCAGCAGCTCCTCCCTTGATACCGAAAGTTGGGCCTTGACTCGGCTGACGCACACAAGCAAAGGCCGGGCGTCCAAGTTCTGCACCGAGTGCTTGGGCGAGACCAATTGTAGTGGTGGACTTACCCTCACCCAAGGGCGTAGGGGTGATTCTATGTATTTGGTCTGGGTAAATCCAAAGTATAGTTTGATTCTGACCTACCCAGCAATAACAATATATTTGCCATCCTTGCGGTGCGAGAGGCGATCCAAAACGCTGAGATCAACCTTGGCTTTATATTTCCCATAGCTTTCGAGTTCGTCTGGGAGGAGTCCAATTTCATGAGCCAGTTGGGTAACAGCTTTGGGAATCTGAGCGCGGGCGATCTCCAGGTCGCTCGGAACCTTCTCCAAAACATTCAGCTTCAGAGGTTTAACCTTGCGCTCACGAGAGGTATTCCAGATACGTTCGGCTGATTGCAGGGTGTTTTCCATGAGCATGGCCACTGTCATGGGGCCCACACCTCCAGGCACAGGAGTAATATGTGATGCGACAGCAGCGGCAGAGGCATATTCAACATCTCCAACTAAACGTTGACCAGACTTTTTGGTAGCATCTAGGCAAAAGTAAGTTGGTAAATATTAAAGAGCAGGATTTGGAATAACCTACCAGGGATATAATTGATTCCAACATCAATAACAACCGCGCCAGGCTTAATCCAAGATCCTTTGATGAGCTCCGCTTTACCAATAGCAGCGACGACTATGTCCGCATTTTTTACCTGGAAGAAAACTGTTTATTGGAATTGAAAATTGAAGTTTGGGGATGACATACGATGTCCTCAATGTTTTTAGTCCGACTGTGGCATTGGGTAACTGTGGCGTCACGATTTCTCAACATAGATGCGACCGGGCTACCGACGATGTCGCTACGGCCGAGGACGACAGTATTAGATCCAGAAATAGGCACACCAGTGGATTCAAGAAGACGAATAACCGCAGATGGGGTACAAGGTGCGAATAGAGGAACGGATGCGCGCGAAGAAAGATGGCCGATGTTGTATGCATGGAATCTGTGGAGAGATGAGTTAGAAAATATTCATCGACGAGGAAAAGAGTACACACCCATCGACATCCTTTTCGGGACTGACGGCCTCGGTGACAAGTCGTTCACCCTCGGGAGTAACGTGCTGACCGAGAGGGAGCTGAACGAGGATACCACTGACGCCCTCATCGTCGTTGAGCTTCCTGACAGTTTCTACAACCTCCTCAGCGGTGGTTTCTGCAGGAAGCGTGATATGTCTGAATTTGATCCCGACTTCCTCTGCCGCCTTGGTTTTCATGCGCACATAGACGGTGGAATCAGGGCGCTCGCCTGCTTGAACGATCGCGAGGGTGGGCTGGAAACGGGGATAAGTGGTTTGCAAGGCCTTGATTCGGTCCGCGACACCCTCACGGACCGCCCTGGACAGAAATTTACGTAAAATTTAGCGAAGGGACGATCAAAAGGGAGACTCACTTTGCCAACGCAGTGCCGTTGATAATTTTTGCACCACCTTCAGCCTGCGTCGCCATCGCTCGTAGATGATAAACAGATAAGAATCGTGGTGGAAGCTTAAGCCTCCGGTTGACGGAGATCCGCATTGTTTACACCGGTTTGACAAGAGAAAACCGAGAAGTTAAAAAAAACGAGGGGGAATGGATAAGGAAAGAAAGGCAGGGGTGGTGATGACAGTGCTTTAATATAGGCGCACCTGCACCTTGTTGTGTAGGCTTGTACGGCCGAAAACTTGTGGCCCAAGCTTCGTTGGAGGTAATTTATTTTCTCGACATGTCACACGCTATAATCCCGGAGTTTTCAACTCTCCCACGCCCAGATCTGGAGCGAATTTTACGACGGAAATAATCGGTCTGCACCCTTGCACCGTGACCTTGCTGTCCATTCATTCAGTAAAAGACGACGACAACGACTATGGCATCTACATTTCACCTCCTCAACACTTTCCGTTCCAGCACCGCTCTACTGTCGTCCAGGAGTTTTGCCCGCTCTGCTGTCGGTCGTTCGACGCGTCTGTCAACACTAGGTCGGCGTCATTACTCGGAGGAAACGGCGGAAGCGGGCAAGGAGGCTGCCAAGGAAGGAGAATCGGCTTTGACACCAGAGCAGGAGAAACTCAAGGCAAAAGAGGCAGAAGTCGTTGATTTGACTGTACGTGTCTCCAATAGTTTGTCAGGGTCTCTGGCTCATCACACATCCCATCACAGTCCCGTCTCCGGTACCTCCAAGCAGACTTCCTCAATCTCCAGCGCAATGCTGCGAAGGAAAAGGAGCAGACACGAGACTTTGCCATCACACGTTTTGCGACAGACCTGCTGGAGACAGCAGACGTCCTTTCCATGGCCCTCAAGTCCATTCCTTCCTCCGCACTCGAACCTGACGCTACCTCATCACCGTCAGAGCCCTCGGGCACCACAAAATCCTCATTGGAGTACCTGAAGGATCTACATCAGGGCGTCGAAATCACCCAGCGACAGCTTCTACAGACTCTATTCAAATACCACGTCAAGCCGTTCGACCCCACGGGCGACGTATTCGACCCCAACTTCCACGAGGCATTGTACCAGGCTCCAATACCCGGCAAAGAGCCTGGCACCGTCATTGACTGCCAAAAAATTGGGTACAAAATCAAAGACCGCGTGCTGAGGGCCGCACAGGTTGGTGTCGCTCAGGAGACTTCATAACATCCATTGTATATCCAGCCATTCCAGTGATGGTCATCTTATTAGAAGCTGCGGAAATAGTAATGGACTAGATTAATATTATAGTATTGCATAATCAACGTATCTCAACTCCCAGTTGGTCGCGTAGACGAGAGACAACCTGAGCTTGAATAGCATTGACCTCTTCGTTCGAGAGTGACCTGGTGCCAAAATGAGCTCGATTTAACTTGTTATGAAATCGATGTAAACGTACCTGTCCATAGAACGGTAGTTTATCCTGAAGCACATGCTGGTCCGGCCTGTTTTGGGGTGAACAAAATTGTCGATCTGGGCGAGTCGTTAGTCCTTGAACCACGCGTCACAGCACGACGCGTACCTTTTCAACATCCTCGACGATATCTCCCGCAACATCGCGCACGAGATCACAGAAGTCGTTTTCATGCAGAGGCTGGTCTTTTGGTGACCAGAAGCTGACGTCCTTGAAGCAGGAAGGGTATTTTGAGTATGGGCGGAAGGTCGTAATCTTTCCCTCTTCAAACTGCGACAGGAAGCGAGGGTCTGTTGACCAGAAGAGTCGGATATCCGGGATGGAGTAAAGAATCATGGCTATCCTCTCTAGACCAAGACCGAAAGCCCAGCCCATCTTATTCGCGACGCCTAGCAGAGAAACGGTGAGCTTGCGACAAGTGAGAGCACGAAAAGCACGTACCAGCAGTATCCAGCGTCGCCTGGCGAACAACACCAGTGCCTAAAATCTCCAACCACTTGCCCTGGAAGAACACCTCCACCTCAAAGCTCGGGCTCGTGAACGGGAAGTAAGCTTCTATCCACCGCACCCGCAGCGGGTTCTCGCTGCTCGACCCCGCGACACCACCAAACAACTTCAGCATCAACGTGTTCAGCGACAGCTTGAGGTTCTTCGCCACAAGCTCCGCATGCCGCGGATCGTGCGAGGGCTGGACGGGGTTCGTGGGCGAGATGTGCGGCACGTCCTCAATGACGATGTCCGAGCGCGCGAGCTGCTGGCGCAGGCGCGCGTTGTCCTCTTCGCACTCGCGCATGCCCGCTGCGTCGGCGCTGAACAGACGCGCGCCCTCCATCTGGTGGAACACGGGGTAGTGCGAGCCGTCGATTTCGTCGCGCCGGTACACGTCGGCCGTGAGCAGCCATTTGGTCTCGCCGGCGCGGAAAACCTCGACCTCGTGTGCGGAAGTGTGCGTGCGGAGCATCATGTCCTTATTTACATAGTAACTGTCCGTGACGGCGCGCCCGGGGTGGTCCTTTGGGAAGGAGAGCTCGTCAAAGTTCTTATACGGTGTTACGAGCGGAGAGAGAGAAGACAGATGCGCATAGTCGGGGTAATGGGCCTCAATCAAGGAGCGGAGTGTGCTAAGTGGGTGCCCGGGCTGTGTGTGCAGGCGCAGAGGTAGTTTCCCAAGGATGGCCGGTGTTACATTCGTTATAGCATCAGTTGGGTAGCGAACCCCCGATATTTCGACATGGTTAGAGAGGCCAGAGGATAGCCCAGAAATCCATCGACGTGTGCTCGGAGCACAAGGTGTCAAGAACAAGCGAGAAGGGAGAATCCTCGCTGTTTGCAACATGCAAGGAAGATGGAAGGGTGACTCGAACACGGAAGAAACTCGCACAAATTTCATGCTGAATGTGTTCACGTTTGTCCACTGAGTGACTTTGTCAAGAAATGTTGTGATTCAACGCTAGTCTACACTATCTACTAATTATCGTAAAAAGTTGACAGGCGTCATGTAAGGTCGTTCAGTGGGGCGTGAGGCCATCCATCCGTGATTGGTCAGGGGGGGGGGTATGGGCAGGGCGTTAGTGGGAGGGGAACAGAAAGGTAAGGTAGAGTAAGGTAAGTATGGGAGGGGAGCGTGATCGTCCAAGATCCAGTCTTAAAGAATACAAAAACAAGCAGAAAACCAATGAAACCACCATCTAGAAACCACCGAACCATCTGGAGGGAGGCCGTCTTGTTGCACGGGGACCACGAACAGCCGTTCTAGTGGCACGACGGTCGTGTATCTCTTCTTCCTCTTCGTCGTCCTCTTCCTCCTCAGTAACGATCTCCACGGCTGTGGTTTTTGGAATGGGTGGTGTTGAAGGAGAAGAGTTGCCTTCGGGCTTGGGTTGGGCAGCGAGTCGGGTGTTGGCAGGAGGTGGAACAGTGACAGTCTGTGTTTGTACTACAGTCTTGGTTTCGGTCTCGTAGGCGGTTTCAGAAACGATCATGGGGGGAAGTTCATGGTACTAGAAAAATAACAGAGTCAGTACATTGATCATCGAGTGCATATGAGATTGTAGACCAAGACCAGCCAAACAGAGAGTCAATCCACGTGGAGCATGTCGCGATCGAAAATGATCGGAGATCGCGACGCGTCAGCCCCGTAGGGGAAGTCCTCTGGCTGGTCAGTGGTCTACAGAGAGGACAAGGGGGACGAGGAAAAGCACCGTAGTCCCCCAAGCCCGGACGAAGGAGTGGAGGGGGCATGGATGGGATCATACGGACTCGATAAAGTTGGGTGTTGCCCTCCTTCGTCTCAAAGCTCGGAGCGGCGTGGGAGAGGCGGCGGTACCTTGGCTTTTCGCTTGGATCCAACGGGCTCGTAGACATATTCTTCTTCGACATGTTGGGCGTTGTCGTTGCCGAGAGCACTGATACATGAATGTGAGCATGGAGACTCGAGGGTAGCCAAGGTGACTTACTGGAGTTGCTCCATGATCCAGCTTTCACGGCGAGAGGCATCGTGTTCCCTACGGTTGACAGACTCCTCACGCTTGCTGATGTCGCGTTCTCGCTCAGCGATTTTGAGCTCACGGTCGAGGATCTCCTCAGCGCGTGTGCCGACCCATCCAGGAGGCGTCAGGGAGTCCTCTTTTACGATCTCCTTGATGATGGTCTGTGCCGGGGCGTGGACGGTTTCGACAGTCGTCGCCATCGCGCAGGGAGGGCAAACGGCCGCAGAGGCCGTAGGAAGTACACCGCCTGGTGCACCGACCAGGAGCTCAGCTTCTCGGCGCGCGACTTCGGCTTCGCGGACGGCAACGGCGCTCTCGCGGGCGATGAGAGCCTGCGTGCGTTTGGGAGTGAGGTACCCCAGGACACCCGCCGAGGCGGCGTCTCCACCACCTGCGGCGTGACCAGACGGCAGGGATAGCATGACTGCTAGGACGGCGAGAACAAGGGCGAGGACTAGGAGAAGGGTGGTAGAAGAAATAGTGCGGTGGTGGTGGTGGGATGAGCGTGATTCGCGTTCGCGTTCACGCTCACGGTCGCTTCGATGGTGACGTTCACCATGATGAGAAGATGAGGGTTGGGCCATCCTGACTTTACTGACTGATGAGATGGCCGTTTAGATACGCGCAAAGCGGAAAAGAAAAAACAAACCGCTAATTGAAGAACTAGGCGACAAGGACGTGGCAGTTGGGGGCGGACGTAGAATAGACGTTTTGGAAGTTATCGTGGCAGCGGGAGGCTGGGGACGTTGTAAAAGAGGTGGCGCAGTGGAGAGGTGGGAGTGGAGGACAAGGCAAGGAAGCAGATGGGGTTCTCAACTTTCGATGGCACTCTTTTTTATCAACCACCACGTGCCACGCCCCACGTGTCACAATTGTCATCACGTGCTACCTGTCCAAATTCAAAACTCGACCGTCATTGTGTCCCTGCCACAATATTTGCCATGTCTCTTCGCCGACTTGCCCAGACAAACAATGCTGCGACGGCGTCGCCCAGTGCCACTAGTGGATCGCCGAGCACAATGCCCTCGACTCCGCGCAACCGAGTTTCAATGGGCGTCTATCGGTCTCCGGCTTCGACGCCTTCTATTTCCTCATCTATCCCTTTCGACTGGAACGCGGCTCGCTCCCGGAAGCCCCCTCCCTATGGAATGCCACTCCAAAACAAGACACGGAAGAGCACGAGCACTCCAGCGAAACGAGTCGTGCGCAAGAAGGGCATCATTGAGAGGTAAGCACCATGATGGTTGCGCGCCTCTTTGACCACGACCAACGCTCGACATCGCAGGATCACGTCCATCCCATCCACAATTGCCTTTGAAATTGCCCTTTTCCCAAACAACGTGCCACTGCCGTCGCCGAAAACGTCCGGGCGTCTAGTGGGGGGTGGGCTGCACCTACTGCACCTGTGCGTGCGGGTGAGCCAAATACGTAAAGTGCCCGACTCTGATGTAGGATGGGAGGACATGTACCGGGAAGGCGAGGGTACCTCGTGGTTCGACTGGGTGTGTACCTTGTGTCTTGTACGCGACGCGAGGCTGATTGGCCGCAGACCCTTCCGTTTTCAATTCTGCTCATAGGGGCTGCGCTGCTGAATGCTGTGTACTTGTTCACGCGTATCAGGGTTTACCGGCTGCATCAGCGCAGCGATCCTGTGTCGTCTCCGAACGCGCGGTTCGTTTCTGCGGAGCTGGACTTTGAACCGCTGGAGACACCGAGCTTGGCTGCGCGGATGCGGACGCAGACGGGATACGCGTTTAGTTATTCGTGGAGGTGGCTGCTGAACCTGAAGCCGCCGACACGGCCTGGGCAGGCGACGGGGCGGATGTCGCGGGTGCAGCAGCTGGACGTGTGGGCGCCGGGGCATTTTGAAATGGTGCTGTTTACGGTGTACTCGCCCGGGCACGCGTTTCTGTGGATGGGGACTGGATCGTCGAACTGGATTGGGATGGTGGTAGTGATGGGTGTAGTAAGCGTTCAGGTAAGATGGCTGTTGAATGGTCTGCATTGATGCTGACGGCGAGGACAGTTGCACGCGATGAGCTACTGGTACGAGACACTGGTGAAGGACAGGGAGATTATAGCAGCAGAGGTGATGAGCGAGTACAACGAGGGGTTTGTATACCCGCGGGTGAATCCAGTGAGGAGGGATGTAGCCGTCATGACGCACGAATCGGAGATAGTCAACGTATGGGAGTAAATTAAAATAGATTTGATAACAACACAGCCACTATTTTGAAAGCCTTCAATGAAGTCAAAGCGGTGCTATGTACGTCCTCTGCAATCTAAAGCATAAACGAGTGAGACTTAGTCAGGCGACGGCAGTCGTACCTCGAGGACGGCCAGCCCCGCAAGGAAGGCGGCTGTTTCATGGGCCGCGACTGCAGATTCGTCCATCCAACAGATCCTGACTGGCACGACGCCGACATTCCGACCTTTTTCGACCGCACTCCTGCCCGCTATCGCAGACGCTCGCCTTCCCCGCGCCGCCGTGCATCCGATTACAGCCTCCCACCGCCCTCGTCCGCCTTATCCACCCGTCCTCCTCCCGCCTCCGCCTCCACTCTCCCTCCACCACCCACCGCATCCACCGCTGCCTCTCCGCCACCCCCATCTCCTGCGATGCAACCACCGCCACCAACGCCCTCCCTGCCCCCCCTCCCTGCCCCGCCCTCCTTCCTGTCCAGAAAACCAGACCCTCAACCCGAGTCGTCTCCCGAGGAGCTCAAGTCCATCTGGGCCGAAAGAATCAAGTTGGCCTCTCCCTGCATCTCCACTACCACTCGCTAACACCTCCTTCTGCTAGGCTCCTCGCAGATTGTGTTACTGCCCGCCAACAGGTCTCAAACATTGAAGCCGACGTCGCATCAATCGAACGCCTCATCCACACCAATGGCTTCGAGGCTTTCCCTGACGAGGACAAGCGACGCATCGAGGGAGAACGTGCCGCCCTCGTGACCAAACGCGACGACATCCGCAAACGACGCGACGATGCCATCGCCGTCCTTATCAATACCCGCAGCTGGCCTGCCGCTCCTATCACAGGCGCCGAACAACAAGAGAATGAAAAGCTCCACGACATGCTCAAACACGTCGCCGAGCTCCAGGCCACCGCCGCCGAGATCAACTCGCTCTTCACCGAGCTCCGCGAACAAGACGACCCCAGCGCCACGGGCGACTCGACACCCATGGACGTCGATCCCGATCCCCAGGCGCAGGCCCGCCCACTCAAGCGCCGCCGCCTTGCCGGGAACCGCGTCGACACCCAGCACGGGCCCACACAGGTCGAGCTCGAGGAGGTCAGGGACAAACTTGCAGAGCTCGAGGGCCACTATGCCACGTTCCAAAACGATATGTTCGCACACGCGCACGAACAGCGGGAGGATATGGAGGAGCGCCTCGAGACCCGTGTCGAGGAGATGAAAGAGTATATAGCGTCTCTGCCACCCGCCGCCCCGCAGGATGCATACAAGGAGGTCCGCGAGAACATAGACCTCACGGGGTCCCAGGTTGAGGAGCTCGCGAAGACTGTCGGAGAACTCTTTCTCAGCGTCGACGCCCAGAACAAGGAGATCTCAGGCCTTAAGCTGCGCATTGACCAATCGCACGCGGAGATGGCGCAGGTTTACTTATTTGATACTTCCGCTGCATCATGCTGACTCGGTGACTTGCAGATGCGCGAGCAGTTCAAGGACCTTCTAGAGGCACATCCAAAAAACCAGAAACGCATTGAGGCGCTCGAGGCAGGAATCGATGCGTACATGAACAGCCCACCAGCCGTACCTCAACCAAATCTCACACACGAACAGCTTGTGCATCTGCTCGAGGAGCCGCTGGTCGACATGGTGCGCGAGAACATCCGGCCTCTCGTTGAGCAGCTACGCGATCTCGTACAGCAGTTGCTTCGCCAGCAGAACGAGGAGATGTACAAGGCCCTCTGGGGCAAGCTCTCCCTGACGCTACACATGGTTGAGACAGTTTCCCAGAGGATGGACCTTATGGGCCGGCTACATGCCCAGACTTCTGCCCAGGCACCTGGCGCCATGCCTGTACAACCACCCGCATCTACATAGAGTGGTGCACTTTCCCGTTGTACGTAAACTACATGATATCTCTACTCTATGTTGTAATTAGTACCTTTATTTCTTGGGTGTATTTTAACGATCGCATATGCCAGTTGGACTTGGTGATCCATGGATTCTTGAAGAATCAGATTCCTTTGGTAAATGTGTTCGTATGATCATAGAGTCCTTGCCTTGTGCCATAGCGAATCCACCCTGGCTAAGAACCCGGCGGGCCACTATTCTTAAATTGCTGGAAGATGTTAGGGAATGGTGCACGTACTGCTTATCAGCATACCGAAATCCCATGCCTGTAAACCAAGCGTGTCACCGTCCACAGACCAGCTTCATCTACGACTAAATGCTACTAGCATTAGCCTAGGAAAGAGCGTATAAAAATCAAATGGTTTTGCCAGTGGGGCTCATGTCTGCATGTGTAGCCACTGTTACAGCGCTTTCCAAAAATAATGAGATTCGTTGGGGAAAAAAGTGACGACGTGATGACGTATTACCGAAAATGGATTGGGCTTTGATGATGTTGTCTGCCTTGTACAGAGGTCAGGTAGAGTGTCGAGCGACGGGCGAACCACGTTCGGGCAGTCCGGGCAGCGTTCCTATTTCGGGCAATACGCCATGGCACGGTCTTTTCGCAATTTCGACCAATCTCGTTATGATGGAAAAGCGCTGTAAATGTTTAGACCGCAAAAAGTCGGTTTGTCCTAGGCTCTTCACACTGCTTATCTTGTGTGGATGATTGTAAAATTTGCGTCAAGTGACTCATGAATAAAGGTGTGTATGTTAGAGTGCTGCAGGGCGTCAGGACAGTTGCGACGTAACACCTTTGCGAACACAAGCAGTCACGTCCCGATTTGGGATTACGCCACACTTTCGAGTGCGAAAAATCTGTTATTGAAAGAGACGCCACAAGCCTTGAAGGGGGACGATCCGAATGAATACTAGCATTCCTGAAGAATCTACACTAGGACATAACACCACGGGAAATATTAAATGGGGATAGATGAATGTAGAACATACCTTACCATTGAATTGTGTCCCCATCTAAAAATAGCTGCCCATATGGAGGCTCGAACTCCAGACAACTGCATAGGGTGTTTAGGTTAACCTCATAAGTACAATGCTCTACCAACTGAGCTATACGGGCTTGACACAGCGGCGTATCTGTTACTATTTAGTTGTCCAAGAAATATATGTGTTGATGTGACATACTCTTCAGCCCACTTCGATAACGGCGCTCGGTATCGTATTTTCCCCAACAATCGACAGTTGTCCGCACTGTCTGGCGATAACGATATATCTCATCTCTGCACCCACACCATTCAGTTAACACGCAGCAAAAAACTATGCTAGATTTGTACATATTCCCATTTTTTTTTAGTAATTATAAACCTTGAAGTCACGCTCTAAAGAAAGGAGGACTCGAGAGGGCCGTAATATGGGAATCTAGTGTATGAGTAATGTAGGGCGTATGTATTATATTATATCTGAGGGGGCATACCCATCTCCTCGGGTGTTAAGCTCGTGCTCTCAATCATCACACCGACACCGACCTTGGCGGCGTTCTTAGTCTCCGAGTCAGTATGAAAACCAGTCTGTCCAAACATGGAAACGCACCTTGAAGTGGTCTATTTCACCTGACACCAAGAATGCAAAGGCGGGGGTGAAGCGTTGTTCCAGCAGTGCTGAAACTTTTCCTGTAGAGTCGACCTGCGCGCGGAAAGTCGCGAGACGTAGGTCGTATTTAGCGCCAAGAGTCGCTACTGCATCCCTTCGTGAAGGGGTCGCGATGAGCTGAAGGTCTGCGGCCACCTCAACCTTCTCGCTGAGCTTCTGCCAGTATGTGGCCTGAATACCGCCAATAGTCTGAAACTGAGCTGTGGCGATCCAGTTCTTGCTGTTACTGGTGAATTTTGCGAGGTAGGAGGTCGAGAGTTCCATAATATCTGGTGACGGCCTCTGGAGGATGCTTTCCACGCCAAGCGCAATGTTTTTGGTGAAAGATTGCAGGTAGCTACCCACATAGATACCAGTCAGGTCTGCAGGCCAGGGGTTGATGGCCTTTGCGTTGACGCTGAAGTCCTGACCCTGGTAGTCATGCTCGAGTTGAATCATATTTTGAGTCGCCTGTGAGGAAAACTTTGAGGAGGACACGTCATTTCATAGATACACGCGTGATGAACGAAAGTCCGCGCACCTGGGCCTGCACTTTCGTGATATTGGTGGGCGTCCAACCTTGGTTAAGGCGGGCATTCACATTGCCCTCGTGGTCCACGCCACCCTGCAGGAAAATCTAGGCCGTGTGAGGTCAGACACACACGGAGTAACAGCTAACGAGCATAGCGCACCTGCTGGTTGGCGAATATAGCACCAAAGTTGTACGAGGAAGGAATGGTCTGCGAGCCCAATGCAAACGAGTGTGTCACTTGGAACAAAGGATTGGCGGACAAGCTCTTGGTGAGGTCCGCACGAGCGCCGTCAAATATGTAGTTCGTCAAGTGAGTGGCTGCAAGTAGAGTAGAGTGAGAACTTTAATTGAATGGTTACAGTGTTATAACTTACCCTTAACCTCCTTCTGCAAGTTTTCAACTGTTCCAGGGTGCGGAAGCCCCAGGTCCGTTCGCCATTGGTTGAAACGTTCGTACACGTCAGTGAAAGGAGAAATGGGGTTGAAGTACGATGACTTTGAGGGGATAGTGGGCTGGGGGGTGAATAGCTCCGCAGCCCCACCCAAGTCAGAATTTGACGTCGAAGCCATGACGGGTTAACCAAGTCCTTGAACAAGCTCGTGTCACTCCGTTTCGCGAACACAATGAAAAAATCACGCCAAACATACGCAACTATTGTCGCGTCACGAGTTGCACGAGCAGTGGCGATACTCAGCCGGCCCGACCCCACTGAGGCCTACTCTCCTGATACGCCTATATTCTACTTGCTCAGAACCCGGGTAGGTCCTGGGAGACGTAATCTCGAATGTTTAACCCTCAAATATGAAAGCGATTCATCAGTTCCTTCGCATCGGCCTACCAAAAACCTCTTGTCACCCCAACATGCTCAGAGCAAACATGCTGATTATACTAAGCGGCGCCCCCTCCACAAGTTTGCAGACAACGAGGAATCTACGAAAAACTTGATACAGATTGCGACCCTCGATCTCCTATGTGCATTTATCATCGCGCAGCCTGAGTGCACCTCTACGGTAATACTATAAGGCGACGGCACCACCGCAGTCTGGGGTCTATCTTTAGGTGGCCGCTTGATGTGCACCGATATCAACATCATCATGGTTAACTGCGGTCCACTTGATGTATCTTCGGCTCCGAGATTCGCTCTTCAAACCTGCGTATGTATTTATTCACAACTGTGGATGTGTGTATTAGTATAAAAATCCACTCCCACTCGTGGCAAGAACCTCGTTTATACCAGCAGGAGGCAGATACACAACAACGCCTCATGTTGACACCAAGACGCTATATTGTAGTCCTTCTAGTCATTGTCGTAAGTTCTTGTTTGGCTCTGGACTTCTCGTGACTGATGCTAGAGGCCCACCAGTTGTCTCTGCATTATATCCTTGGCCTCGCCTCTGAAGATTATGGCAGGTTTTCTTCACGATTATCGCAAAATCTCCGCACTCCAACCCAGTCTCAATGTGCCTCTCACAATGAGACCGCCGTAGTAGCAATGGGTACAGGCAACGTGAGGTTACACGGAACAACAAAAGACAGCGTCAGCGTCAGCTTCTCCCCAACCCGAGCAAATGGCACCTTCGTCCTTCTTTGCAGAAACAGCGATCTAGCGGGTGTCATCTCAAGTATACAGTAAATGAAGGACAGGTTCAATCGGCATTACAATTATCCCCTGGGTCCTTCTCAACGAGGAGCCCTTTACAGAGACGTTCAAGAAGTTTATATTTCCATCACCTTGTCAATTGATATCAGACACGCTAATCGGACCAGCAGACGCGTATCTTTACTTACAAAGGCGCCAATATCCTTTGGGTTGATTCCCAGTTTTTTTTTTTTTTTTTTTTTTTTTTTTTTGAGATACAAGCCTTACCTTGGGCCAAAATATCGCAATATGTGCCGCTTCAATTCTGGAGTGAGTCTTGCAGCTCTCAAATTTAAACAACATCTCACAGCGCCCAAGTTCTTCTTTCATCACGAATTGCTTAAACCGTATCGGTATTATTGGAGGTCAGTTAACAATTGGGCTTAAATAGTGGCCCCTGGCTAATAATTCCTGTATTTCTTCCTAAATAGAGTCGAGTGGGTTACTACAAATTCCTCTGAGCTTTTGTATGTATCGATTATTTTCAGGCCTGATGTCAAGTTTTTTTGTGATGTTACATATGACCCATTCCTCTATATGAAGGATAATGATAAAATTTATGGTATGTTCTTCAAATACTGGGTCAAAACGACCCTTTTTCATCGGCGTTTCTCGTCGCTAGGATTTACCATTTCTCTTGTTGAATGGGAAGCAACCATACCTACACTCTGGTCTACAGTCAAAGGTAACATTCTTCGTTTTCTTAATGCCTCCACATAGGAAGAACTTCTTCAGATTTCATGAGAGAGTACCCCCAATATATCACCCCGAACAACTCGATGAACTTTTATCGGATAACGATAGCGAAAGCTACAACTTATGCCATTGTAAGTGACTTTGAGACTCAAAAATTACTGATATCAAACTGACTGTTAAACGTAGATTGGAGTAATTTTGAAATTGCGGATATGTATTTTTGGCGCGGTGAGGCGTACCATGCATTTTTCGATTATCTAGAATAAGGCGGCTTTTATTACGAGGTTTTCTAGGAGTGTTCGGTTAGATCATAACTGTTGATTGATTCTTTTAACACAGCGCTGGGGTGACGCGCCAGTTCACAGCATTGCGGCATCTCTTTTCGCCCGAAAAGATCAGGTTCACTTCTTCCGGGATATAGGGTATCGTCACGATCCTTTCCAGCACTGTCCATCAGGGAAAGATTGGGAAGAAGGCCGGTGTTCCTGTGACCCAAATGATAGTTTTGATGAGTTTTGTAGAAGTAGACGGCAGGTGCCGTATCTGAATAGACTATGCTCCGAATTCATGTCTAAAACGATATGAGAATCTGTTTTCGTGATTATCCGTCGACGAAGATTTTGTACTCTGTATAATTAAAATGAATAAACAGTAACCCCTACTACTTGGTCGTTATTCTAGAGTAGTACAGTGTTTCACCGGTCCTTGATACAACCAAATGAAGATGCGTCTCGGAGAAACTATTTTACATAGCAAAAGAAAAAGAAAAAGATATGAAAGTGTACATGCAGGTCTCTTCATGAATCTTTGACACCAAGAGTGTTTATCGAGGGCGGGCAATGTGGGCGATGGAGGAAATCAGTCGGGAAAGCTCTTATCAGCACGAAACCACTCCTCGATACAGTCACATCAGCGTGACTGCCAAATCCATCTAACTCACCAAATCCCTGTCTTCCCCACTGTCTGTGTCCTTCAAGTCGTCGTTATCAGCTCCAGCGTCTCCATGGCACCTTTCTTAGTCAAGCTTTTGGCTTTAGATGCTTCTGCTTTTGGTTTCGGCGGCTTGTTCCAGCCTGCCGTAGGTGTAGTGTGACCGACCATTTTTGTACACTACAGAGATGCAGCTCATCGAGAGTGACATCGCTCAACATCAAGAAGGCAAGGGAGGTGATCGGCTTCGACAAACATAAGCTTTCGATGATTAGAGACAAAATTTCAAG
>JABCKI010006017.1:0-18502 GCA_018282025.1 Sphagnurus paluster
CCAACTACTGTAGCTGTTAGTGCATGGATCTAACATGCTCATGTCACAGGCAAGGGGGGGTTTGGGGGGGAACCCCGGGCAACCACTATAACTCTTATTCACAAAAATATTACAAAAACCAACATTTGAACTTGGAAGATATAGAGTAATACACAAGGAGAGATGAGACATCTGTGTAATAAAATACAACCAACAACTGCGACCCCCCCGTGACAACGGCACGGGTCCTTAAGCTTGTTATAATTTAGCACATGTATGATTGAGGCCCGGTTACATAATACACATGTAAAAAAAGTAGTATGTGGTTCGACCGCCGGCGGACTGTGTTTCAACGGCGGGCGGGCTGAGTTTAAGCAGCATGCACTTCGCCGGATATTCGAGGAGTCTCGACTTTTCTCATTGGATTTGTTTAAACGTCCCGTTTAAACCCAACCGCGAAGTTGGACTTGGGTTACGGGTAGGAGGCTGCGTTTGTCCCGTGGGCAAAAACCGTTTCCATTTCTTATATAGATGCCGCGCTCCAAATTTAATTTACTCCACTCATGTTTATCTATTTCATGCACTTGGTTGACTCTGTCTTACTCCACTATGACCAGACAAGATTCTCTGAGTGAGAGCGCCAGTCTCTCGCCCAAGCAAAACAATAGTCACCAAGTCTTATCACAACCACCCCATGTCTCTGACTCCGAAACCGCTTCGAATTCTTCTGAGGAATTCGACTGGGATCATGATGACGATTTCGAAGTGCAGGAAGACTTTCATGCTAAACGTGGCAGGGCTCTATGGATGTCTTTCATAAAAATTTCGAGATCCATTCGAGTCTTGATACTAGGCGGAATCATCACCGTCGTCTTAATTTCGCCATTCATCGTCGTTCAACTGCGGTTCAAGAATGATCCTGTTAGCATACAGGTCCACGTCTGGTCTTTATGGCTAACAATTTCATGGGCTGCTGCGTGTGGTACATACCTTTTCATTGACACCATTCCTCGTGTGGTGCTGGCCATTATGGTTTTATTCGGTGGCCATGTTGAACGGCTCAAGTTACAGGTTGAGGTATGTCCCTCTATCACAATTTATTGGTTTACTGTCTAACACAACTAAAGCTTGTCATGGCGGTTGCATCATGGTTAACATTGACACTAGACATAACTTGGGCTTGGATTAGCCTGTCTGTTATACGTGCAGTCAATCACCCACCTGGAAATTACTGGGTTATCATCAACCGCGTTGTCCAGGTAAGTCTCCGTGGCTTTATTTCATTTCTTAGAACCCTGATGTTGTATCAAGGCCTTGTTTGCAGCGAGTATAATTCTCTTGGTGGAAAAGTTATTCCTCCAATTTGTCGCGATCAATTTCCACCAGAAAGCGCTCACTGAGCGATTGGAAGAAAACCGCTTGGGGCTTAAGGCCTTGGATCGACTTTCCAATGCCCAACCAACTATCAACAAGAAGTACGTATTCGCTACGCGAGGACACAAAAACTCCTCGGTCTCCGTCGATCTCCCTGGAACTCCTCGGCGGGCTCACAAGTCTGGAAAAAGTAAGACAGATGCAGAACCAGAAAAAAATGGAGAGCATTCCATTACCATCTCCAACGAGCCAAGGCACCAGCAAAATAAACGGCAGCGTAAGAGAAAGGGAATGAGTGTTATTGTCGATCAGGTATATATAGTTTGTCTAACTTATCCCATCTCTCATTTCATGTTTTTGAAAGGTTGGTGGGGCTATTGATGCACTCGCCTTCAAGGACTCCCAATTTAACAAGAAGGGAGGAATTGACGGTCTTCATTCGGCGAGGCGACTAGCTAGGAAGTTGTTTTGGGCACTGAGCCATGTCACTCCAGCGCGATCTCATTTGATTGTTCAGGGTAAGTCCCCATTCCCTCGCTGTTATTGTGAGTTTGACCAAAAGTCACAGACTTCTATCCTTACTTCCGGACAGCCGCCGAAGCAGTAGGTGAGGCTCCTCGTCAGATTATCACTAGTCTTGATTTCGGTCGACGTATCCTACAGCACGAGGCCTTCGCGTTGTTCGACAAAGACGGAAATGGCGACATTAGCAAGTGCGAAATGCGGGAAGCCGTTCAAAGAATATACCGGGAACGCAAGTCTCTAGCCTCCAGCTTAAAGGTCGACCATCTCATATTAAACTGAAACATTTGTTTTATACAATAAACTGTAGGATCTTGGTTCCGCTGTCGCGAAGTTGGATGCCGTACTGTTGGGAATTGCATTAATCGGTATCATCTTCGTTTGCCTACTGATATTCAGTCGCAAAAATACACTCTCATCGCTCGTGCCCCTGGCGACGATTATTCTTGGCTTCTCGTTTGTATTTGGACATTCCGCCCAAACGTTGTTTGAATCGGTGCGTATGCATCATTCTGCCACCCCCTCCACACTGAACCAGTCATTACAGTTGATTTTTATTTTCTCAACTCATGTCTTTGATGTCGGCGACCTGGTTATCATTGATGATCAGGTAGGTGTTATGGAAATGTTTCCACCTGATCATCAATTAACAGCCACATAGGTTCTGTACGTCCGCGAATTCGGCCTCTTCTCCACGACATTCCGTCGAGTGGATGGGCAAGAGATTATTGCGCCTAATGCTCTCCTAGCGAGCTCGAAGCTAGTTCACAACTTGCGTCGCAGTAAATCTATGTCAGTCTACCTCATACATCACATCAGCCACCTCATTTAAACGAAATCCAGGTGGGAAACGACAAAACTGGCGGTCTCCTATAACACTTCTCTTGAAATTATAGAGCAAATCCGGAATCGGATAAATGCTTATGTTCTTCTCAACAACCGTGACTGGTCAGGATGTGGCCTCAACATCAACAAGATGGAGTACCAGAACTCGATCACCCTCATCGTAGCCATGGAGCGTACGTTCGAATCTCCTCCTTTCTTTCAGCAGTTTTTCACCTTCTACAGACCGCACAAACTGGCAGGACTGGAGTGGTCGCTGGGTCCGACGTAACTTATTCATGCGCAACTTGAAGCAGGTCCTGGAGGAGCTCGACGTCGAATATACAATGCCCATACAACCAGTGCTGTTACCTCGCACAGGAGCACAGATGCACGGATTAAGACATATGCATTGTGGTGAAATTGGGTGCAGTAGTTGAACTAATGTTGAGAGAGCTCAAAATTTGCATCAGGAAAAACACTTGTCTACAGGTCTATGTAGATGTACTGTAGCCCTACCGTAGCTCTACAGAGATCTACATAGACAAGTCTATTTCAGCAGTTGTCTACTGACATCTACAGAGCATCAGTAGATCTGGTAGACATGTTTCAATTTTTTCTGATGTGGTTGTGAGAATCTCTGTCAGATTGCTAAGAATCCGTGAGACCGTCAATATCTGTGGCGTCAATGGTATTCCTTCATCTACAGTGTACTTAGATGCCGCTGTGTGAGTCAGTGTGACTATATATGATGCAGCCTAGTAGCACCATTTCTTGATGACTGCATTTGGTAGCATAAATTCAAGGCTAGGAAATGTTACTCACAATTATTTCGAGTAAGAGCACTCAGTAGAATAATCTGGCGGGCCAATTTAGTCCTGTTAAAAAATACGACTTGCCCTTCTTTCCAGCTGATTCCAAAACTCTATTCACCCCAACGAAAAAAGAGATAAGGTACCTGATGAAAGTTCAAAAGCAAATCAAGAAAGATTAGATTTCCGTTTGGCCTCGGTGTACGTGAGAGGCAAACGGATAGGGTACAACAATAAAGTAGACTACATATATAGCAAAATGTAAGTAAATGCCGGACAAAATCACATGAAAGAAATAGTATCCGGCGGAATGCCGCAGGCATCGCGAACGCTCGCAACAATCAATATCAATATTCCAACAGTACCGTCAAGTCATCTGACGCGCCAAAAACTAAATCTGTAATCTGGTCAGGGAATACGAAGTCTTACGAAGTGGACCTTCAAGTGGTTGCGACTCGCGATCGGTGAAGGAGTTGGCCAGGGACGTGCCCCGTGGGCCGTGGCCCCTCCCGTTAGAGTTTTGGAATCAGCTATCAGAGAAAGACCCGGAAAATGTTTTTAAAAGGAGAAGCGGAACAAGAGATTTCATCAAGGAAGATTTGGTTGAAAATCCTCTAGTCTCGTGCCCAGCTCGTGCTATCCTCTCATCGGGACCCTTCCATTGAAATCCTGATATATAGACCTTTATAAACCAGAGAATCATATATTTTGGTTTCAGGAATAAACACACAAAATATATAATCCGAACAAGGGAAATGGGTCAGCTGCATTCAACTGGCAGGTTTAATAACAAACCCGAAAAGAAACGTTAGCGCTGCGCATGCTATTCTAATGATGACATGGTACCCATTTACTTGTATGGTAGCTATAGGTGATCCGATGATCGTTTTGAAAGACATAGCAATTGCAAGGTGATTTGTCACGAGTTCTATGCTTGAAGCTTTGAGCTTGAAGGTCTTATTGCACCTCTTTGAGGGCGTTATGTACAATACGAAATTACATATCTGGCTAATCTAATAGGGTCGTGCGTCAAGTTGGAAAAAATAATGATACTTGAAGTCTTCGATGCGTGAATCATCGCCCAAGTGAACCCATGAAGCTTGAAAGGTCCAACCCTTCATATTCATCCTCCGCAGGTAGGTCCTCCAACCCTTGGAGCACATTCTTCTGAGTAACTGGCCCAGTCGACTCCTTCGCCTTCTTTCTAGCGGCTGCTACATCCTCTTCTTCCGTAGTTCGCCTGAAAAGGTCCAGGACGAGATCTGTGTCCATCGAGGCTAAGCCGGAGTTTTGTTGGGTTACGACAGAATTGGCAATATTTAGCTTGAAACGTTGTAACCTTGTACAGTTGTGAATGGTCTGTGTTATATGTTGACTAAATTAAAGGACTCACCCCATGATCTTTTCCTCGAGAGTTCCCTTGGTAATGAGTCGATAGACGTTAACGACCTTTTTTTGTCCGATGCGATGTGCTCTGTCCATAGCTTGGAGATCCTTCATGGGGTTCCAGTCATGTTCAACGAAGATGACTGTGTCTGCACCGGTCAAAGTCAGACCCAGCCCACCCACATGCGTTGTAAGTAGCAGGCAATCGATACTGGGATCGGAATTAAATGTTTGCACAACGGCGTGGCGTTTACTGGACTCCGTTCCACCATCGAGCCTCATGTAAGTCACAGAAGGCATGTGCTTTTTGAACAAGTCCGTCTCAATGATATCAAGCATTTGCTTCATCTGACAGAAGATGAGAACGCGATGCTGAGAGAACGCTCCACCAGAATCAGAGGCGGTGTCGATCAGTTCGCTTCTCCCTGAGTCTACCGGTGTGTTCGTGCTACTGCCTATGCCGCAATCGGTCAAAAGTTGACTGAGCAAAAAATGTTGAGTATCTGATACGTTCTTGAGACAATAATCGGACATACCGGAGAGCCAGCAGCTTGGGCGCATGTTGTATGTCACTCAAGTCGTCTCCTCCAGCGTGGGCCAATGCAGTGTTGATGGCCTCTGTATCTTTGTTCAGGACCAGCGCAGGGTGATTACATAGCTTCCGAAGGTATTGCAGAGACTGGAAGACGTGTTGCTGTTGCCCAGGTTGATCTGCTTGTACTGCACCTTCGGCTGAGGTGTGGGCCTTTGATTTGGAAAAGTCATCATACAAGTGTTTTTGCAAATCTGATAGCTCGCAATAGTAGTCTTGAATAATTTTGGGCGGTAGGTCGTGTAGGACGTCTTCCTTCAGCCGGCGAAGTAAAAACGGTAAGACTTGCTTGTGGAGAGCCTCCAACGCCAATGCAGCTAAGAGTATGAATTGTGAATGTTGTGAAACGGACCATGCCAATAATTTCTTACCAGCTTCACCACTTTTAGCCTTACCGTCCCGGTTGGATAATATTGGCTTTCCAAAACGTTCGTTGAATGAAGACTCCGTGCCCAGGAAGCCAGGCATCAAGAAATCGAACAAGCTCCACAGCTCCAAGACGTTGTTCTGTATCGGCGTTCCGGAAAGGATAAGACGATGCTGTGCGCGTATGCATTTGACGGCTTTCGTGAGCTTGGTTTTGGCGTTCTTGATAACGTGGCCTTCGTCAAGGATGCAGTACAGCCAATTGATATCCTCAAGATTTGAGATGTCATTGCGGACGACTTCGTACGACGTAATCACAACATCATAAGATTTGAGCTTGGATAAAAGCCGGGTGCGTTCACGAGAGTTGCCTGTGTATAAGATGGGTCGGAGATTTTCGGCGTATTTGAGGATTTCATAATACCAGTGGCCAGTCAGAGTTGGTGGACAGATAATGAGAGATGGCAGATGGACCGAATCGGGTGACTTTGTTTCCCGATGACGCTCAGTGCGCTCGTAATGCTTGCTGGCCAGAATGCAGATTGATTGGAGTGTTTTTCCAAGTCCCATATCTGACATTTGTATTCATCAGTAGTCAGTTATGAAGTGTCCAGAGAGTCTTACCATCACATAAAATGCCATGCAACTGGTACTTCGCAAGGAAAGCAAGCCAATTGACGCCGTCTTGTTGATATTTCCGAAGCTCCGCTTTGATTGAGGTAGGAATCGTATATTGGGCGACTTTGCTTCCATCGAGTAGTTGGACCAGGAATTGGCGTTCCGTTTCCCGTCGTTTAAGCAATTCCTCAGGGAAGCCTGGCGGGTCAGGAAGCCCAGCCTGAAGAATCCTGTTCAACATAATCTAGGTGTCAGGAGCAAGAACTCGAACCTCTAAAGGCACCATCTTGACGAGCGACGCAAAGGTATTAGTAGCGGTCGACCGGATATCCTCGTCTGTGTCACTCATTCGTCCCAAGATAGGAACGACCATGAAGATAACGTATGGTAAGGCTTTGATATCAAGGCGTTGGACGATATCTGGGGGAAAACAAGTTTATTGGCTGATAAGGTGGGCGAAGGGTGGTATGTGAACTCACGATATATTAATTCGGTCGCACCTTGTCGGTGAGCTAAAACAAGTGGATCTCCGAGTAATGGGACTAAATGTTCAAGGACATAGTGCATTGCCTCTGAAGTCATCACATCGCAAATAGTGGCGAAACACCGGGCAGCAGACTGTCGAATGATCGCAAAACGACTACGGAGGGCTAAATCCAACATAGGAAAAGTCTCACGAAGAGTAGGCCATATATCGGGATGAAAGGTGGGAACAACAGCTTCTAAAACACTGAAAGAGTCGATCACATCTTGTCCAAACTGCTTCTCAATGAGCAAATCTGAATGCTTGGGTGAATCTATGCAATCCTTTAGAAGATAGTGCTGCGGCAGAAAAAAAAGCGACGTACCGACTTGGAATACGCTGAGAAGACCGCCAGCCATAGAGTGCCACATATTGGGAATGACGGTCAACAATCGAGGCCCGAATTTCATAGAAAGTTGGTCAAATGCCAGACCGGCGCCACGTCGAGCGAGGCGTGCCTTGTTTGAATCTTCAGTCTTGATCTCCATCTTGCCCTTCTCTTTTCCTGGCGTTTTCCCGTTTGATGAAGCTGGTGCAGTGGGTTCTTGGAAAGAGAGTATTCCATCAGTAAACTTGCGAGCGTATGCGAAAGTTGGGGTCTTGTCAACATCTTGACAAAGGAAGGTACAAAGATTTTTGACAATCTTGTCAGGGGGTTGGGCAATATTATGGTTTGCGCAAAACTCAATGAACGAAGAGACAGCCACTGCAGCACGTGTCTGGAGATCGACATTTTCCTCGTTCTACCAATTAAATTAATTAGATAACATCAGTAGTGTAATAGAGACAACACTTGCCTTGATGCCGTTCATTATACCCTTGACGACTGGGCTGACTTTTTCCGGGGTGCTCTGGAAGGCCACGAACGCAGCAGCAAATGCAGAGGCCACCCTGACGTCATGCTGAGATTTAAGATCAAGGTATCGTTCTATACTGATCACAACATTGTTGCGTTTGTCGCCGATAACCGATAGTTCACGCTTCTTGGTGCGCCCAAGGCTATCTTTGAGCCTAGAATACATAGCTCCGACAGCGTTCTGAGCAGTTTCAATAGTAAAATAACCAGGTTGTGTTCCTGTGATGTCGATCTCGCTTCCGAGAAATGGTATCGAAGACTGGGGAAGTTTACAGTCTGACACAAATAACTGCAGCAACGCAATGCAGTCGGCGTGAATTCGACTGAGTAGGAAGGTCATCTCATGATATGCGGGTGGCGGACGACCTTGCAGCCACTGAAGAGTTTTCGCACTGAGTTCCTGGGCTAGTGGCGATGTGTTGATGAGAGCAGGGAGTGAGGGGTTAGTCAAACTATGCTCTCGAGCCCATTCCTCTGAGATGATGGCTGCGAGGAGCTTCTGAAGCATACTAGCGGAGGCCAGATAATGTACTAGTATGGGCTGGAAGAACTCTTCCATGTTCTATAAGATACCTCAGTACCTTGGTATGAATACAGAAGTGTTACCACGCACCGCGCTAGGCCAAGATGAGATTAGGCATGCTAGCCCTGTTGCAGCAGATACTCTAGCCTTCAAGGTCACCTCTTGCGTGATCAAAGAGGGGTCTTGAGCAAGCATGTTCTTGTCGACATTGTGTCGTTCGGGTGGTAACTCCCCGTCTGAAGCAATCGTGGGATGGTAGAAGCTTGATGGATCTATGGCAACTCCGAGAGGAGTCATCACCACTGCATACCATTCGAGAACGAGCTTTTGAGTAATATCATTGTTAATCCAGCCTGAGGAAGCGGCCATAATTGAGAGTGCTGTTCTCCAGGCCGTAAGACTGGCATCTCGAATATCACATCGCTCTTCGGCAATGAGATTTTGGAATAAAAGACGAAGAAATGATGCGTTTATCCATTCTCTGGAGAGTGAAGCCACGGCCATAAAAGAGTTCAATGTTGTGACGACGGCCAGCCGTACATTTGGTATCGTGTGCCGGAAGAAAGGGAAGAGTGTGGGCGCAAGGGTTGAAAGGGGCAGTCTAAACTTATTTGATTAGTTATTGAATAACAGATTTAACAAAATACATACGAAACTGCATCATTGGCCAGAATAGCGATAACTTCGTCGAATGTCACAAGTTTTCCTGTCCATAGCTCGACCATGTATAATCGAATCGAGAACAAGAAGCAGACTAACCTAATAGATCCATCACAGCACCCACACTGGAACTCAAATCATCTTTCATGTTGCGCAAACAACGCCAAAGTACGAGTAGAACTGGACCCAGAGACTCTGGAAGTTGTTCCACCAGGTGTCCAGCAACAGGGAGCAAGCATGATGCCGCGACAGAGCGAACATCATCGTCCTGGTCTCCGAGACTGTGATAGTATGAGCTTATGGTGTGATAAGAACTCATCTCAACGTACCCTAGAACAGCTGCGTCAACGACCCCGCGAAGAATGTCTCTGCCAGTGATCTCAACCTCGTCACCTTCTCTGACAGAAGCTTGCTCGAATAAATCCCCTCTGACCGCAACCTCATATTTGATACCCAACAAACCGGCGTGTCTGACCTCCCATATATGATTTTTATCACCCATTAGCTTCAGTTTAGTAGTGTTCGAGGGGACGTTGAAGTTCTGTTGAATCATCTGAAGAAGAATAGAATGGACGTGCGTTAGAGAGCGACGGGGCATATGAAGGAGTAGAGCTGCTAGAGTTTGTGAAACTGTTTCCCGAACTGGTGCAACAACCTAAGCTATACTATGAGTATTTGATTGCTTTTCAAAGAATAAAATTTTCATGGACCTGATCTGACACGAAATCCCCGAATCGATCAAGGACAAAGACGCAAAGAAGGTTTGCGGCTAGATCATTACACCATTGTTCATGAGCGTAGTTATTTGCTTCCTGTGAAGCACCGTCTGTAGACAAAGTCAGGGAGACTGTTAGTCAATTTATGGTGATGAACGCACTCCGCATTCCTCCATAGGCTCCTTGAGCTTTTAGCAACTCGCGCAGTGCCATTGCAGCCCCATGTCTGACTTCCCATGCAGCACTAAACAAATCAACCTCAAGCACCTTGACCACGCCATCCCAAACCCATGAGCCAGGTTTAACATCAAGGGCCTTTGACTGCTGAGATGCTTTGGGAGACACCGCTCCACCTTTCGTAGGATCTATCACGACCTTTTCCGATCCGACCCCATTGGCCGACGGTTTAGGACTGGCTGTCCTGGAGATTACCCCAGTTTTTTCGTCAGTAGAGACAAGGCGGACCCTAAGATCAACATATGAGAACGAGTAAAAAATAGGAAAGCCAAGGACCATACTTATTGGATGTTCCAGTGGGCGCAGCAGTAAACTTGGCCCCAGCAGCCTGTGGAGGAGGTGCAGCCACAAAAGCAGAATTGCCAGGCTTGCGCTTGCGTTTTAGGCGGTTGCGTTCACGCGCTGAAAGAGCGGCTGGTTCCACGTCGGGTAGAGAGGGTGCATTCGAGGTGGTGGGGGATGGAGCAGCCGGTGTGGTAGAGCGCATGGGATCCGGAGTTTCTATGTCTTTCCCAACTTCTTCGTGATGGTGTGTTTCGACAGGGAGAATTGAAATTTCTGATTTAATGGATAGGTCCTCCATTTCGACGTCTTCATCAGCCTCAGCAAATTCTTTCTCGAGCCCGATGTCTTCAGCGTCAAGAAAATCCAGGCCTAAGCGCCCCATAGCTTCCTTGCGAGCCTTCTTGACCTCAGCAGCGCTAGAAAGAATCCCTGCTGGCTTGACAAACTCTTTGCCGGATGATGCTAGCAACAGTTTCCCCTGTAATATGAGCTCCTGAACAGAGAAATTAGGAAACGTAGGGGGTGCCATTGGGACCTCAGGTGTAGGAAGATCGCCTTCAGAAGGCTTCCAGAGAGGAACCATAGAAAAAATATGGGACAATGCAACAGACGCAGCAGTTCGGGTGTCAAAAGATTTTGAATGTAGGAAAGGTATTATCTGGGCGCTGATCAGTGTCGTAAGGGGGTAAGAAAAGGATAACCATACTCGAGCTACTACTGCCATCAGTTCAGCCCATGCTGAAGGCTCTCCAATCGAGAGATGCTGAGGTTTGGATTTGATATCGTCTTCGTTGATGGCAACATCTCCAGTGACGCTTTTGGCAGCTAATTGAGCAAGTTGCTTGGCCGCTGTATTGCGCACTGATGTGGACGATCCAGTGTCTAGGAGGAGTAGGAGTCTGTCCAACCTACAAAACAGCTGTCAGAATCTTCATGTAGCTAGCTCATTTTTTTCGACAACTCACCTTGAGGTCATGCCGGAAGGGGTAACCGGGCCGGTTGGACTAGAAATGTTTTGGCTTGTTTACGGGGGGATTTTTCGACGGCGCACAGCTCGCCTTTAAATCTCTGCTCGCATCTGTGACTTTTCCTCGTGACCGTCACGTTTTCTTCCTGAATTAGAGTAGCTTGATTGGTGTCCCTGACACAAAACTTCAATGGCCTGGCATCTTCTGGCGATTGGATTGCTCATAGAAGAATTAAGAGATTCCACAAATCCCTTAACAGCACGTAGGTGTTCTTCTCATATCTTAGTGCTAACTCACCATAACCGTCCGCTTGTGACAGTTTTGGTCAGATGCGGCCAGACACCTTGCAAGAAGCTGCTGCTACAAGCTACGAATATTGCTTCTGCAACTAATATTCAATCCGCTTGCAAAAATTTGGATTTCATGATAGATATGGCGCATAGAAATATCGCGGATTTTCCTTCGGGATACTTGCTAGCTGGGTGGATAAGGTTCTACGCTGATGCTTCCTTATTGAGGTCTTTAGCGGATATAGGACCATCAACAGCGATACAAGCGATAGCAAGGTTGGACAGGGTGCTCATTACATGCGGACCCGCCAGCGGCAGAATTGAGTTGATCACTTCAATCATCAAAGATATTCAACATTTATACCTTCCTCCTATTCCCGCCTTCAACCCGAACCCATCGAACTCGAATGAGAAACGGACAAATCTCAACATTGCCAGTTCCAGATCCATTATAAAAGCGTTTGAAACCTCGCCTTCCGTGCTTTATTTCCAGTCCAATTTGTATAAGGAACCTTTCGTCGTCCGTCGTCATGCCAAAGATTGGCCAGCAATGACAGACCATCCTTGGAGGTCAGCAGCATATCTACGCTCTGTAGCAGGTCCCGGACGTATAGTACCTGTCGAGGTTGGAGATGATTATCGACAGTCCGACTGGACACAAGAGCTCATGGGTTGGGACGACTTTGTGGCTTCTCTTCATCTGAACGATCAACCCCCTCCGCGACCGCAGAAGAAAACCATGTATCTCGCGCAACACAATCTATTGGTTCAATTTCCCTCTCTACAAGCGGACATTATTGTTCCAGACTATGTCTATGCTTCAATACCGCCTCCAGAATTTGCCGACTACAGACCACCGGGAAACGAAGAACAGCTGGTGATTAATATGTGGTTGGGTCCCGAAGGAACCGTTTCCCCTGCACACACGGTCTGTACATTAATAAGTCGCTTGTCTCGAGGCTGTCCTAATTTAGGGTGAGCACAGGATCCTTACCGTAACATCTTTGGTGAGTCGTTTTACGTTGCTAGTGGTGATCATGATTCATAAGACGGGTGCAGTGCAAGTTGTTGGTCAGAAAACTGTATGGCTAGCTCCACCATGGGTAGCATCGTCCATGTACCCATGCTCCTCGAATGAAGGTATTCATAAATCTTCGACAAACTTGACAGAATGTAAAATGAGCAATACTTCTCATGTTGATGTTTTTTCTGCCCGGACGGAGGAATTTGGGGAATTCTGGACATCGGCTGTTCAGGAAGCCAAGTCCTCCACACTTGGGCCGGGGGATTTATTATATATTCCTCCTGGATGGTGGCATGCGATGCGAAGTGAAGAAACGAGCTTTTCGATGTCGATGTGGTTTTAGATCATGTACACAGGATGTCACAATTAAATAGGTGTCACACGACGTCACGGAAACGAGTTGCAATTTCATGACCGCACTCTGTACACCATAGCTCCAGGCCGACGCCCTGTGCCAATATGAATGTTGGCAACCCGACGCTTCTCTCACCACATTCCAGCTCATTGCCACCCGCTTCCCTCACATCGTTGCACATAGAACAAGCTCTACAGCGATCATTGGACAATGGTGCTACTCTTATGTTCTCTAAGATAGGACTATCTGAAGTGAGTACTCTGGCTGTAAAGGAGCTCGCAAACATTGGAAGAGAGAAGCCCGAAGATGAAAGTCCAGTGAAACGGTGTGTCACTACGTGTCTAGTCCGAAGCCTGACCGCAACTACGTTTTATCAGAATCGCACTAGCAAACAATCGCCTTACGACCCTTCCAGCAGAGTTTGCTCTATTGTCACGACTACGATATCTCAATCTCAAGCACAATAGTTTCAATGTCTTTCCTGACGTGGTGAGGACCCACTTGTGTTTTGCATGGAAGCACCCTCATACCGCTGTAGTTGACTTCAATGCCGTCTCTTGATACACTGGACATCAGCCACAACAAAATCAAGAGGCTGCCGTTTCAACCCGGCCAGCTTATACATCTTCGAGTATGCCCGCTGCTTGACCCAATTGAATGTTACTGATTTCTCTTGAAGGTGTTCTGTTTCTCAAGAAACAAGATTACGCGTCTTCCCTCGTACCTCTCCCAATTTCTTAATCTCGAAGTCCTCCATGTCGAGAAAAACCCAATCGAATGGCCACCCAAAGATGTGATGGAGAAAGCGAATAATCTCGACTCCCACCAAGCAATGAGGGACTGGGTTCGGAATCTTCAAGAATGGGTCGAAAGCGATCAGATCCAGGATGATTCTGGGTACATCGAGCAAAATGACCTCGACACATATATGTCAGTTTCTTTCTGGTTCGATTCGGTCAAACTAATTTTGATTCGAAAGTAGCGAGGAGAGCTACAACTCTTGGCGATTTCCCCTGAGAAAAGATCAGGAAACCCCATCTAAGAAGTCATTCACACCTCATAATCGCTCTTTCTCCGTAGATTCTAATTTCTCCGTCTCCTCTGCCTCCGAGTCCGTTCAAGCGGGTGAAAGTTTGAGTACTGTACGTCGGGAACCTGATCGACCTCCGCCTTTACACCTCGGCATCCTCGGAACATTCAGTGCCGATAATTCCCCAACCCAGTCCCTTGAGAGTTATTTGCCCAGCCCAGCAGATTCCGAGTCCTATGAATCGATCTCACGGCTGAACCCTGGAGAAGGTCAGCAACATCTTCGTGGTGTGTCATATGGAGGCGGCTTGCAACCGGCAACACTTCCAACACTCTTAGCCAAAAAAAGTATGCCTGATCTGAGGACAACAAAGCTAAATTTTCGCAAAAAACCCACGGATATACCAGCACTGTCCCTTTCGTCAATATCATCAAGTCGAAGACAAGATGACCTACCTTCATCACGAAATGCTCAGCGTCAAGACTCGGGCTCCTCTTATAACTCCAACCGTGCTATTCCCACTGGGTATGAAGTAACTCACGTCTCGCCTACCCGGACCATCTCAACGATCGCTTTTGAACGAAACTCATATTTCCAACGTCTCTCCACGCTTCCTCCCTCAACTACACTTCCAAAACCTTTGCTGTGTTTAATAGATTCTGCTCGCAGCATCCTTTTCGCGATGTGTCAAATCTATCAGTCCTTGGAACATTATAAAAGGCACGCTGTTGATGACCGAATATCCTCTGTACTCGGGAAGGTCTTAGATCCTGCCGGCACTGACATGATGCAGCTGATCGCCTCACTGGAGCGCTTTGACAATGCAAGTCGGAAATCCCTTCCCTCGACTACCTTGTGTCGTGATGTAATCGAGAACTGCAGAGATACAGTTGCAGTTTTTGGTAAAGCGGTTGGAGTGCTCGCCTTGCAATTAAAGGTCATCGTATCAGGAGATGACATCCGCTATTCTCGATGGATTTTACTGGAGCTGCATGGTGCTGCGGTCGAAATTTCTTGTGCATGGCAGGCCATCTTACCCCAAACAGAAGCAATCCGACCACTATTGCGCCCGAAAACTTTTGCTGCACAGAGCAATCCCGTAGGATCTGAGGTTTATTCTGGTCCACCTACGTCCTCTACACCAAATCAACTCGATTCGTTGGTATCTTTGCGGCCACAACAAACATCATCGACAACAGGGGAACGGGTTCGAACCGCCCGCAGGCATGCCGGTTCATTCAGCTCAAAGGACGTTGAGATTGGCAAGAAGTTGCCTTCATATGATGAGCCCCCTGGCATGTTGGGAGGTATTGTGTCTGGAGTAGCGAAACATATCCCGACGTTACGCCTTTCCAAAAGACAAGCTACAACTCCCATGCCAAATATGTCATCGTCATCCTTGATCTCCTACACATCCTCTCCATACATTGCACCACCGTTCTCGAACTCTTTTGAGACACGTTTACACTCCAGACAAGGTTCGCAAGCCTCATTGCAAACTTCATCTTCATCGTCGCCGTCAATGCCATCAAAAACGACATTTCTGGACCTTCCTTTGAACTCCAAGTCACAGGTTGGCAAGGAGGCTCTACATGCTGTTCAGACCGCTGTGGAAGTTGCCCCTACTATCTGGGATATGATGACTGACTTATTTGGCGACTCTCTCAACACTAAACGTTCAATAAGGGAAACCCTCGAGAATGCCCGCCTTGTAACGACTAGACTGTCAGAAACACTTCATGCTATGCAAGACTCTGATGTATTCGCTGACAGGAAGGATCTCCGAGACGATGCTCATGCATTCTTGAAGGTAGATTACTATTACTTTCTTGTTTCACTTACATCTATGCTGATCTTCAAGTGATTGCAGATCGTCGTTCAACTGTCCAATGTTATCAAGACGTATCGAGGTCCGAACATCGTGTCGCCATCCTTGCGGACGAATATGGTCAAGTTAACTAACGCCACTGAAGAATTTGCCATTCTCCTACATGTTTCTTCTTTCTCTGCCGCCACACCACGATCATTCACTCCTTTACTAAGTGTTTCGACCACCCATAGCCCTGAGGAGCTCCGACTTGGCTCCAGCTTATCCCGAAGTCGCAGTGCACAACCTTCTGCCAGTTTTAAACTCCCGAGTCTTGACACGCCGCGCAGCGCCCTACATACACAGTCTTTCAAAGTTTCTGGCGTGCGACGGCTGCGGAGTAGGGAGAACCATGATGATCTCATTACAGATCCTGGATGATCTCGGAACAAACACTTGTTTTTTTCTTTACCTTACATCTAAATTATATCATTTACAGTGTATTTCACCTTCGCGGAAGATAATCAAGCTCTTTCTTCATTCCCTGTAAAGAATCTTATTATTCAAACGACAGCGTGACGCCTGATCAATTTAGCCAGCTGAACGGAAGTCGTGTCCAATTCGACAATGATATTTGAGCCCAGTCCACCAATCGTGATTCGTAACACGTTGAGGATTAGACCGGTACAGCTGGGTGTGAATTCACGTAGCACTACAGAGTGATCGGTGGATCAATATATTATTGATCCTATTCTTCTTTGGGAAAACACTATGGACCCCAAACCCGGTTGTTTTCCCTCGTTTGCCGGGTGATTTTCATCCTTAAGTAGGTAAACGGGTTATGTATGACCCAGGTATTTTTGACATGGTCTGAATACCTCGTTTGAACCGAGTAATCTCCATGAGTATGCATTCAGGTTGAAATGACCAAGTTTTGGGACAAGTGATCACCATGGAATATATAAGTTGTTAATATGAGTGAAAAAAACTAGTAACCAGCGGAGCGACACTTCGAACTACTACTAATACTCTACGAGGTATCATTTGGGTCATAAAAACCGCGGGCCATGCTGCCACTCCTGTCTATGATGGCGTACATATTCCCGCTTTTAATATGACCAACAACACACTGCACTGTGTTCATGTCGACTACTTCCACGTGCCCGAGTTTCTTGTAGTAATGCATATCGAGGTCGTTTTCAGCTTCAACGATGCAATTTTGAATGGCAGCAAGGATGAAGGATGTCGGCTGGAGCCCGAGATTAGGTATTGCAGGGAGTGGGACAATAAAGATGTGTTGCAGTTGCCCAAAGAATGACTGTGCCTCGAATTCGGGCTCGCGACGGTGATTGCGCGTATGTTTATCAACGAGGAGATTGTACTGAAGTGGTGAAAGGCAACGATGTGCATAGCTTAGCTGATAGGAATAGGAATAGTGCAGAATGACGTACCCGAATGAAAGATGCATCGCGGCTGTCAACTTGGACCTTGACCAACGAGGAAGCATGCATGGTATCTCCATCTAACCTTCAAACCTTGCCCCACTCCTGAATATGTCCCGGCACTAGATACTTCTGGATAATTGCGACAGAAGTTTCCAGGCGGCTTGCTAGAGATACAATGATCTTTTTGACGAGGGGAGTGGGAATGACAGCACTGAGCACACGTGGAGGGAGAAGCTCGCAGGTTGTATCTGGAGTATAGTGCCGTGAGATAGCGCTACTTCTTACAGAGATTGGATATTCACTTACAGGAAGGATGGCGAAAATTGCCCTTGAGTTTATCTTCACGAGGTGGCTGCAGAGATAGTTCACTTTTCCGATTGTACTTGATTTTGACAAACGAGAGCTGCCCGTTTGCGACAACATAAGCATCCATGCTTGGATAAGGATATCGATGGCTTTTGATGGTTGGTTGAAGACGGCCACAGAAGCGCTCCATTGGGAATGCCCAGTATGTCCAAACTGGGCCGGCAATTTCAATGCTATCAGCAATGTGCAGAAGAGCATGTACTGTGACTGGGCATGCAGATAGTCATGTTGGTGAATGTTGATAATAAAGTCTGTTGATCCGTTAGTGACATTACTCGAGCATATATGAAGAATGGTGGACTAACGTTTCATAATCTGTAACCCATTTTGCAAAGCCTGTTCGAATTGTCGCAATATTTTCGCGTGAGAGTTCAAATTCAATGCAAAGTCGCACAAGTTTGACGAGGTCAAGAAAATGGTTGTAATAGACAGGGCGACGGAATTGTTTGTAAAGGAGGACTGGTGCAATATATAGACCCCAAAAAGACCACATGTCTGCTGTGCAGGCGGACTTATCCTGGATGACATCGTGAGGACGAGCTGCCATTGCGTTAGGTATTGTAGGCCCATATGCCGATGTTGCCTTGCCATTCAATTCCCATGTGTCTGTACTTGTTATGGAATCGCCCCTAGGATAGCCTATTATTTTCTTTTTCACTTTATACAGTACTTAGTACTGTAGTATTCCTTCCATACTATTTTACTTTACTTTATATTACTATACTTTACCTTTACTTTCTGTTACTATTACATTTACTTTACTTTTACTGTACATTTACTTTATCTGGGACAGATAAGATCAGGGGATAAGATATCCCTCTTATCTACATTAGATACTTACTTATCAGCCACCCCACATGTTTACCACATGCCCTGTATGGACTTACATGTGGGGCTGACTGTGCATTGACTGTGCATGGACTTTCCTGTGGGGTTGGCTTGGCTT
>JABCKI010006018.1:0-18486 GCA_018282025.1 Sphagnurus paluster
TCCCTAGGTGAAAATCCTTCGTCATTCTATTCTCAAACGCGCATGGACTCTGCCTGGAACTTCCGCCAGGCGTACGAGTCTGCACGAAAGATCAAGGTGGCACAGGACGCATTCTGCTCGCGCCTCCGACACGCTCAACAACATCGGTGGTGGGCCTTGTCCGTCCGCAAGCAGCTCAAAAAGCTTGGTGCCTTCCCCCAGGATTTACAGTGGGAGTCTCTAGTAGATGTCTTGAGAGGCAGGGTCAAGGTATCATCAATGAAATCGTAAAGTGAATACAACGCTCAAAGTTGTGTACAGCTCTCGGTTCATTGTTATGAGGCGGTTGACTTGGACGCCATCATCCGAGTAAGTGCCGCTCTATCTAGAGTGGTACTGGCCTGAAATGAATATCTACTGAAGCTTTCAAACGAATTTAAATTCCCTATCGCATCTCTGCACCACTCTGGCGAGACCTACCTGGTCCCGGATCTCTTGAAGAGAACATGGGTAAGAGAGTACTTCTAAGTTCTTGTGACGACGCCAACTCACGGATCTTACAGGGTGGTGTCCCTTCGATTGCCCTCTTCGCGAGCAACGCAAGGTAATCTTCCATTTTCTCATAATAGTCGGACGGTAGCTCACTTGGGATCTCAGGAAAAAGCGTGAAGCCTATCGCAACTCCGAGTTCGCTCCCAAGGTTCTAGCCAACCACGGTATCCCCGTAGTTATGAAGGTGACACATGACACAAGTTCTCCATATATTCGTGTACTACGTTTATTTATATCTCCTTAGTCCGACCACCCCGTACTGAACAGCCGGTATCTCCTGTATGAGGCTCAGCAGGCGCACTACTATGGTCTCCCGGAGAACCTTGCTCTTGCCTCCGTGACATCAACACCAGCAATCGCAGCGGGGGTTGGCCACCGTATCGGTTTCCTGCAAGTAGGGTACGACGCTGGTAAGTTGACTCCTCGCATCTGAGTATCGGCAGCGAACTCACGCCGTCGCAGATATCGCCGTATGGGACTCGCACCCCTTGGCACTCGGTGCCACTCCCGTGCAGGTCTACATCGATGGAATCTCTCAGCTCAGGGCGCCAGAAGCGCTTGTCAAGCCCGAGTCGCTCCAGCGTCCGCCAGTGACTCCTGACTGGAGCCTAGAAACACAACGGACTTTGGAGTTCGAAGGCCTGCCTCCCTTGCGGGGTGCGAAAATGCAGTGGGGACAAAGGCCTCCCGGCAAGACAGGGGGCAAGAGCGGCGTCAAGTTCGTCGGGCTTAAGAGCGCTTGGATGGCCGACGAGTATGGGCACATTCATGCAATGTTTGACGAGGAGAGCACCAGCGGCGAGCACGCAGCACTGGTGCTCGACGGGACGGTCGTTTTCTGCTCCAAGCAGAACCGAGATTTCTGTGATAACCATGAAGTGCAACAAATCATCGATCTCAAGGGTGGGTCTCTTGCGCCTGGGTTGACAACGTTCGGCTCCCCCATAGGCTTAGTTGAGATCAAGCTGGAGCCGTCGACGACCGATGGGCCCGTCTTTGACCCACTGACTGGTACAGTGCCCGCGATCGTAGGAGGGGACGCAGCAGTCATTCGCGCTGTGGATGGGCTTCAGTTCGAAGGTCGTAATGCCTTGTAGGGTTTCCTTCATCCAAACCTCTAGAATGTCGCCTGAGAGAATTCGGGTGTAATAGATTGGCATACCGCAGCGGTGTCACCCGAGCTATCACTGCACCCGTGTCCAAAGGATTCCTTTCGGGACTCTCGACGACTATCGATCTGGGGGCTGTCAATGCTCTCGAAAAGGGTGCTGTCTTACAAGAAGAGACCGCGCTGCATGTCTCTGTAAGCCTGAGCCTACCGGTCAGCGTCAGCACCCAAATTGCCACCCTCCGCAGCCTGTTAAATGATTCATCCTCCAACGTATGGGCGCTGATTCGTTCAGTAAGTCTTGCCCCTTCAGACCTTACACACGCTGATACTCTTCTTGCAGGGCGCTTTACCGCTTGTGATCAATGTTGACAGCGCGGATGTGATGGCCACTCTTATCAAGATGAAGAGTGACTATGAGGCCTCAAGTGGTAATAACCTGCATATGACATTCTCCGGAGCCTCCGAAGCCCATCTTCTGGCTGAGGAAATCGCGAACGCAGGGGTAAGTGTGATCCTGACCTCCCCCAGACCATATCCCGGTTCCTGGGAAAAACAAAGAATGTTCGTCGCTAAATCATGATCTGGGGTTCAAACTTTCTTTCTAACATTTGCTTCTCCCCTTGAATCTGAAGCCTGCCCGGCCCTCCGCTTTCTCGCGAAAGCACACTGATAGTGCTCCTCTCCAAAAAGGTGAACGTGGCTATTGGCGTGTTGGACGAATATAATGCTCGGAATGCGAGATTTGACATTGCCTGGGTAAGTTCTCATCGATTGATTGCATGCACGATGTTCATTTGCGCCTCTACCCCAGGCTGCCCTGGAATCGAATGCCACCATCAGCAAGGCACAAGCCATCCAGCTCGCCACGACGAATCTCAATCATGCACTCGGTACTAAAGGCGTTCAGGATATCGTTGCGTACTCCGGAGGAAGTATATTCGACTTCGAGAGCAAGGTTACTGCGGTGGTGTCAATCCAACGTGGAACGATTGAAATGTTTTAACTGTATATCTTATGTTTTATGTGTTGATAGTTGAAACAAAATGACATGTCATTTGGTCGCGTATTCTACGTCGTAACTTGGAGCAACTGGGTCTTTTTTTATACAACTTTTTTGACATTTGTTGACAACCGAGTTTTCGCGATCGTCGGCCTAACGCGCCAAATATTCTCATCACGTGGATCGGCCACTGAAAATTAACCCCGACTCGGCTTTTAATTGCTTGTCCTGAACAGTGGAAGTTGACATCCTGAAAGTTTGTACATTGACTGATCAATTGGTGTTTTCTGAATAATTATTAGCCAAGGATACTACAATCCTCATCTTCAAGTTCAACTGGTTTTTTCCTCTGCGGCTTCTCAAATATCTGGATGATTCCCGAGGTACGCTGGTCCTGCCCTGAGCTTTTTCAGGTCTCGATGATCCAACGATGATCAGTTCTAGTACTAAAAAAAGCCATTTCATCAGTCAAACCACCAGGTCACTGGCATGCAAAGTGAATCTCAATTGAAAGTAACGTTATCTATCTTAGAAATTGTTCACAGGATCTGACTATTTCCCGATTGTATCCATACGACAGCCTGCGACGAAACGTTCACAATCTTTTGTTAGGGTCGCATTCCAATTTATCTCCGGAGCTACGCTACTTCTGGAGAATATATTATGGCAAATTAAACTTTGTGGGATGCCCTTGGACGTACCCTGGACGCACCCTCGCCTCGTTCTTGGAACCCCTTGGACACTATGATGAACGATGGTCAGTTTGTTGTAAGTTTCTTCAAGGAATGTTTCGTCCTCACTCTCTCGCGCCCATAGGTGATTATGACGAGTACGACGATGAGAAGGGACGCAAGCTTTGGTCGGTATTCGTCTCTGAAGCTGGAGGCTACGACTCGAACGTGATGGAAACCTGGAATATTGACATGGATAGTACTCTCATTTTTGTAAGTGTTCAATCAGAGCCTTGTGTCCCCTTTCGCATGAACATGTTCTTCATAGGCTGGTCTTTTTTCAGGCGTGATAACTTCATTTATTATCGAGAGCTACACTCAGCTTCAACAAGATCCCGGAGATTTGACAAATGCGCTGTTGACCCAGGTTTTAACTCTTCAGCTGGCGTTAGCATCAAACCAGACTGCTACCATTCCTACGACTATTGCGCCACCACCGTCCTTCAAACCTCCTTCCTATGTGGTCGCAGTCAATATCCTGTGGTTTCTGAGTCTTGGATTCAGCCTTGCCGCTGCACTATGTGTGACCTTTCTGCAGCAGTGGGTTCGCGATTACATGCAAAGGATTCAGCGGAATAGCAAACCTGTTCGGCGTGCACGTATTCGAACATTTCTGTCCGAGGGCATGAAGACGTGGAAGATGCATGTCCTGGTCAAATATATTCCTATCTTTCTCCATGCCTCGCTCTTTCTCTTCCTCGGGGGCCTTTGTCTCTTCCTGTACCCAGTCAATCACGCAGTGGCAGCCACTGCAGTCGCAGTCTTGGTCGTCTGTGTGGGGTTCTATTGCCTCGGAACCATAGCGCCTATTATTGATCTATCCGCGCCCTATGAAACTCCAATTTCTTCCATTATATGGCAGTGCCTAAAGTTTCTTTCTCCGAGGAAATCCTATTCACATCACTTACCTACCCCGAAGACCCTCGCCGATGCTCGTGTAGAGCGTGCCGCTTACCCGTTTTCTGAAGAGGAGCGCATCGAGCGTGACAAACGATCGCTACAGTGGCTTTGCGAAAGATTGTCAGGTGATGGTGACCTCGAGCCACTCGTCGAGAGCATTCCCGATTTCCTCGAATCAGCTCACAGCCGAAGGGCATGGGACCTTGCATTCATGTCGCCCTCCATCCCAATTTCAACAATAGAGGCTCCTATAAAGGCTCTTCTGAGCACCTGCGTACGTCGTGGGCACCTGGACTCAACTGTAAGGCGAAGACGAGCGACGGTTTGCGTGGACGCCCTCTATTCTATTCAACTACAATCCGCGGATATCGACTTGAGGATGCGCTCCGACTGCGCCTTTTCAAGCAAATCCATTCTGGCGTCACTCGATTTTCCTCCCATTGCGCGCAATTATCTGCCCATAGAGATAGCGACGATTGACTGGGGTGACCGACATATGGTGGCAACAAAGGCGTTATGCACAGAAGCCTTATATGGCTGTCACAGACTATTCCGTTTCGCCAAAGAAATCGATCACGCAATGCTGCCCGACTTTGCGCGGTTATCTGCAGCTGCTGATCGAGCACTGACCATAGCAGTTGATATGCAACGCCAGCTCACCGAGTTGGTCGCTCACAATACGACGGCGCAGATACCAGCAGAGCAACTACAGGTCATACTTCAAGCTTGCAGTGTAGAGTTGAAATACGGTACCAGGAGCTTGCTCTCATGGAGGGCAGCGATACCAGACGCATTCAATCGACCCGGAGGATGCCCTCCATGCTTTGGGTGGTATCAATCACTTCCCTGGACTGGGCATGTTCACTCTTGCTACGGGCTTCCGCGTGACTCGGGCCAGTTCCACCTTCTTCCGCACCACATACTTGCTTTTATGCGTAGGATGAATGTTTATCCCCAGCAGCTTGGAGAGACCCCCGGAAGTACAGCCTTTTTCACAACATCCTTCCCAACCGATGCAGACGCGGACGAATACCTGCGCACAAACGGTGGTGATCATCACGAAGGTGTTACTCGGGAGGTTCATTCGGTGCTTGAATCGCTAGACCCTTCACAAGAAGCTCCAGCAGAAGGCGAATCCCCTATCCCATTCCTCTTGACGAACCTACTCCCACTCCGAAGTCCATTTACTATTTTTTCTTGGATGCTAGATAGCATTGCCTCAAGAAGCCGTGTTGTATTCCTTGCCCATTTTATCTACTCGCTCAAGAATCGACCTGTTTCCAAGGTGGAACCTTCGGTTATACTCGAGACTCTCAATGCAATCTTCCCGGCCAACGTAGAGCTAGTCGGTGAAGGGCCCCAGGTCCTGTTTGTCGCGGTCCTTCAAGAGATTTTATTGATGGAACGCGACGCCACCCCAGAAAACCCATCCCCGTTCTCTGCCAGAGCCATCAAGCAACTCGTTGGCTACCTGAAAGCCCATGTCACGGAAAACCTCGCACTCGAAGCTGCGGAGCGAATCATTGGCACGGCACACAAAGAACGATTCAAGCTACAACTCGATCGCACCTCCGAGATCCAAGAGGTCGCAAGGATCCGAGCAGAGGGGATACATGATCATGCTATGGGTGAAAGGTTGCCGAACTATTGCATAGAGGACGATAAAAAATCCATGATGTCTATAGGGTCTTTGAACTCCGTAGGGTTTCTGAAATAGGATTGGTGTTATTATATTATAATCAAAACCTTAAGCGCCATTTGTAGAGTAGAATGTAATGGTATACACTCCTCTTCTAGTCCCAACCCCATTGGAAGTCGCTATGGCATTCTCGGTGTCGGACTAGAACTCGGTGCCACACGTCTTAGTGGGAAGGCAGGCTGTAGGTGACATGTTTTCTACCACCTGTAGAATCCTAACCGACCACTCATCGACAGGCCACAGAGCTAAACAATATCCTCGCGCTTTCGGCGCTCTTTTCACCTGCCGTTTACCCCATTATATTGGATATTGTCGATGGTATTTTGCCATGCCCCGGCGATGCGGCGAAGGAATATAAAGAGACTCCAGCGAGCTCGGCGTGGGTTCTTGGGGCGTGCATGGACGCGTTGACGAAAAAGCATGTCTCAGAATGGAGTACTCGCGTGGACCGGGTAGACTGACGAGATCGTCGTCCGGAATTCGTGCGCCATTTTTTGGAGAAGGCTACTTGAATTCCAGCATCGCAGTACTGTGCAATGATACACATGACTCACTCGAATAAAGGCTTCAAACCTTCGACATCGGATACTTCGAACGTGCATCTCCACAATTCGATGATACCCCTCCAGTTGTGTAAAAGTAAGGGTGGATCGGCTTCATTGGTAGATGAAACTTGGGGCGAGAATGTTCTAAAGCTTGCCGGAAGTGAGAGTCATTCTCCTGGATATTTCTTGAGATTTATTTAAAACAGACTGGATACGCGTATTACTTACCAAGATCTCGTGCTCAAGCTGATCCTGCTTGTGTGCTGGTAAGAGATGTACATCCTTCAAAGTCTGGTTATAGGACTGACACTGTGGAACTGAAAGGCTTTAGGCTGAAGGAAGGAAATGTTTAGCGTAGGTTGAACTCGGAGCGCGGCCCGGTGCGATCGGTCAAGCTCTCCGACATCCCGATCCGGGAGACTCAGATTACTGAGATTAGTAGACTCTGGAGTCATGTCAGACGACGATAACTGTTCCTAGTGCGATTTCTTTTGACTCCTCGCTTGCATCTTTCACTCACCACAAACGCTTCGAAACAAATAGCCCCTGCGCGTTGCCTGAACACATCAACGCCTCCTGGACTGGATTAACCCGCCCCTCTAATCTGCCTCGACTTTCAAGAACTATCAAGTAAAATTTCTTGTTACAGAAAATCGAACACCAAAACACTTGCATTTATAATTATACACGCACCTCCGATATTCTATAACTCAAAAAATGTCTCGATACGACTCTATCCTTGACCAACTTGCTTCGTCTCCACCATGGTCTTCACAGAACGAATCAGTGAGCCACACACATACAGATCGTGATATATAGCCCGACTCACGAAAATATCAGGCTCTACTTGAACCCTTCACATACATCACCTCGAATCCAGGCAAGGAAATCCGTGGCCACCTGATTGAGGCATTCAACATCTGGCTGAAAGTCCCAAAGCCCAAATTAGCTGTCATCTCCCGGTTGGTGAACATGCTTCATTCTGCGAGTCTTCTGTTCGTATCGCCGTGCACCCCATTCGCTTTCAACTGATTTTGTTGCAGAGTTGATGATATCGAAGATGACTCGCAACTTCGGCGGGGACAACCAGGTTTGTCATCGGCACTTTCACTGTCTTACTTTTATCTCTCAACTTCTCGACTCTAGTCGCACACAAGATCTACGGTATCCCCCAAACCATCAACACGGCGAACTACGTGTTTTTCCTCGCGTACCAGGAACTATTTACTCTCCGCGATGAATCGGAACCTACGGGAGGCCGTGGGCTCGACGCGATCGTCACAGGTGCGTCCACCCCCATCTTTTCCCCTCGCACCTCCGCTTATTCTCAATTTAGAGGAGCTGCTCTCGCTACACCGTGGACAGGGACTCGAGATACTTTGGCGAGACTCGCTCACATGCCCCTCTGAGGAGGAATACGTCTCAATGGTGAACAATAGTAAGTCCTTTTTTCACACCAAGTTATATTCTCAATTTAGTATTTATAGAAACTGGCGGACTCCTGCGCATCGGCATCAAGTTGATGATGGCTTGTTCAACCAGTAACACTAGCGTGTAAGTAAATCATGTTATCATAAGCGGCAGGAATCTTATACTAGGTGCCGTAGCAACTACGTCCCCCTTGTAAACCTCATTGGGATATATTTCCAGATTCGCGACGACCTTATGAATCTTCAGAGTACTGAGGTGCAGATTAAACGATCTCTCATCCAACGCGTTCTTAAAATTAAATAAAACAGTACACAAATAACAAAGGCTTTGCTGAAGATCTCACCGAAGGCAAATTCTCCTTCCCCGTCGTGCACAGTATCCATGCAGACAAGACTAACCGCCAAGTCCTCAGTACGCTCATATATTTAGCTTTTACGCAAAAAGCCCAGCTCACCCTTTTCAGACGTTCTCCAGAAGAGGCCCGCTACGCCGACCCTCAAGATCCACACCATTAATTACCTGGAGAACCATACCAAGTCTTTTGAGTACACTTACACTGTCCTTGACAGCCTCGAGGCGCAGACACGGCAAGAGATTAAGCGTCTAGGGGGGAACGCTGGGTTAGAGAAGATCATGGATCGGCTGCATGTTGATAGACCACAACCTGTGTTCTAATTGCTTATGGATGAGTTTGAAGAACTTGAGATTCGAGCGGCCGGCAGTACTAGAACACGATTTAATAATCGTTCAGAGATTTCGGGCCGAACTCGGAGAACCGTAACCCAAACGACTAATCTACATTTGATAGAAACCTCTTGGAGCCAAGTCGCAGTGTACTCCTCAGTCTGCCGAAAGTGTTACATGCAGTGGAATCAAACACTTAGTGATGGATCTATGTAATCCCACATAACAGCCATACTAGTATAACACCTTGCTCAGCCGCTGAACCTCGTTCAGTAGTATGTCTCCCTGCCTGATGACAGTTTCATACTGCGCATTCTTGAGTGAGGGCCGTGTTGTCTCAACAACGCCATGCACTTTGTCTATAGTACAGTGCAAGCGGCCGTTTGCGATGAAGCGAGAGAGTTCACTAGTAGTAAGGTAATCATCAGCAACGGGTTTCTTGTGGCGAAAAAAAGGACAAGGAACTTACTTGTCGACGAACTCGACGCTAACGCCGAACGCTGTGCTTAGGCTGTCGAGTGTGAGACTGCGGTAAGACTCGAGCAGCTGGGAGTATGCGAGGATACGCATCTCGCGGACATAGAAGCGGGCGTGAGGGGAGAGTATACGTGAAGGAAGAAGGAGAGTTTGCTCGAGGGTCGCGAGCGCAATGAAGAACTTGTCGTAGTGACAATCGTAAAGGTTTTTAATGAGGTCGCCGAGGATCGGTAATTCCGGGAGGACTTGATTCACCTCCGGTGCACTTATAATCTGCGGAAGCCAGTTTAGCGCAAAGTATAGATATAGCGGCATACAACGCACCTTCTTCTTCAAATCTACCCGCCCTAGTGTCAACGCATTTGCGATCACGGTTAAGGCTACGAAGTCGTTATAAGGCAGCAGTTCCGTGGCGGTAAAGGTAGAGAGGGCATCGCTGAAGAGCTCGCCACCCCGTTTGAACTGGCGGATCGAGATGAGGTGGAGGCCGTTGTACACCTTCAGACGGTTCCGCCTGTCCCAATCGCCTCCTTCATCAATTAGACTGAGAAAAGAGAGCATTTATTTTTTGAAAAGCAAGAACGCAAAAAAGTAGCGCACGCTTCCGCTTTTGTGAGGTTTGAAGTTACAAGATCGTTGTCGCCGAAGAAGAATCCGATGCGAGCAAGTGTCAGCACAATGTCGATCCGTGACCCGAGCCCAGGCGTTTTCTCCAACGCAAGCTTCTGGGCCTCCACTGCGGCTTCCTATTAATTCTAAATGGCAATTCTCCAAAGATTCCTACCGCAGACGCACCTTGTCCCCGATACGCGTCAAATGGTTTGCGCGCGCTTTCAGCGCGTCGGATATCTCAGATTCGCCTTCTGTCTTTTCTGCTTCCGCAAGACGCTCATCAAGGCGTTTCAACTCCTCCGCGTTCGCAGTTTCCATTGTTGTGAGTAGCGCTGGGTCCAGAGGTAGTGCCGTAGATGTTGATGTGATTACTTTATAATAAGGGGCCATCTCTGATTTAAAAGACGTCAAATACATAAAATAGAAACATAAATTAGGAAGATACGTACGGTCAGCAGTGATACCTTCCAACAGCTCTTTGCGTGCATTTTCATGTAAGTGAGCTAATGTTGGGTGTGACAAAGTGAATAGGTGTTGTGAGAGAGAAAGATCCGGGATCGCGAGCACTACTTCGTCTGCCATTATGAATAGAGGGAGATTTGAAGACCAGGAGGAGGATGATTTTGTGGACGGTGTTCAGAGTGATTAGTCGAGATATGGACGCGTCAGCGTAGATTTCTCACGGCCCTCGACGCGTGTCCCCTTACCTTCACCTCTACACCGTCCCTTAACATCCAAGATGTCTTCACCTTCAGAGATACTCGCGCAGGCTGATTCATTGGCCAAATCAAAACCACGGGAGGCAGAGGTTCTATATAAGAAAGTTTTGGATGGTACCGCTGGTGCGTGAACTTGTTTTGTGTTTCTACAAGCTAGTGTGAACGATAAATGCTTTCTAGCATCGACATCAGATGATACACGGAATGCCGAGAATTCTCAGAGCTTGAGAGACCAAGAGACAGCCCTGGTGAAACTCGGAGAGCTGCACCGAGACCAGAAGTGGGTTGCCATATCCCTTGGGACGATTGTTAGCACAACTTATAATCGAATTCGCTTTCGAACGCAATAGGAATGCGAAAGGCCTCGCTGAGGTTATCACCCTTTCAAGAGCATTCATGTCATCGACAGCGAAAGCAAAAACGGCAAAACTCAGTGTGTATTTCGAACCCTTGATGATCCTATGTTTCTCAACGATCGTGTCAGTCCGAACCCTCCTCGACTTCTTCACGCCGATCCCCAACAGCCGTCAAATTCAAATAGAAACTTTGACCGACAACATTGCATGGGCAAAACGCGAGAAGCGCATTTTCCTCAAGCATTCTCTCGAGACCCGCCTCGTAGGACTGTGGGTGCCGCTCAATTTGATCTAAGAACATTAAAATGAAACTGTTTGACAGGCAGCTAGAAGCGCAGCAGTACAAGCCCGCGCTGACACTCATCGACACCCTCCTTACAGAGCTCAAACGTCTAGACGACAAGATGATCCTCACGGAGGTCCACCTCCTCGAAAGTCGAGTCTACCGTGGAATCGGAAACTTCGCCAAGGCAAAGGTGGTTATTTTTATCACCCATCTTTTGTCTTTATTGCTAAAACCACATCCACGAGGCGGCCCTCACGTCCTCACGCACCGCCGCGAATTCTATCTACTGCCCACCTGTATTACAGTCTGCACTGGACCTACAATCCGGCATTTTACACGCAGAGGACAAGGACTACACGACTGCTTACTCCTACTTCTTCGAGGCGTTTGAGAACATGTCCGCACAAGGTGACGATGGGGCCCTGGGGGCACTCAAATACATGCTCCTGTGCAAGGTCATGCTAAATCTGGTGCGCTTAGTGCTTATTCCTTCCCTACTTGATCTTTTTGTGCTGACAAGCTCAACGGATTTTTAGCCCGAGGACGTTACCTCACTTCTAACTATCAAGCTTGCGGTGAAATATGCTCAACTCAGGGAAGTCGAGAGTATGCGTGCTATCGCACAGGCACACCAAGCGCGCAACTTGGCAGATTTCGAGAAGGTGTTGAGGGAGTACAAAAATGGTGTGTTTCACTTCTTGGCGTTTCCAGTTACTTTTTATTTTTTGCCGAAACCTTTCATAAATCATATATCCATTACTCACCACCTCCATCTGCGATACACAATTCTTGCACCATTTTTCTTTTGCTCCCCCGAACTCAACCCTAACCCTGCAACTAACCTCCTTGAACCACAGAACTATCATCCGATCCAACAATACGTTCCCATCTCGCAGCACTGTACGACACCCTTCTCGAGCAAAATTTGCTGCGGATCGTGGAGCCATATTCCGTTGTTGAGATTGAATATGTCGCTGAGCAGGTCGGACAGGGACGGCAGGCTGTCGAGGCCAAGTGTGTATCTGTTTTGAGTAACGGATTAGCCTTGATACTAACCTTCTCTACTCTCAATAGGCTCTCACAAATGATCCTCGATAAAGTGTTCCACGGAGTCCTCGACCAAGGTCGCGGTTGTCTCCTTATCTTCGACCAGCCTGAAGCTGATGTGAGTTGCACGTTTGGCCTCAACTGCTGTTGTCTTCTCTTCGGAAACTGATCGCAATTTTTACCACAACAGAATACATACGGCGCGGCGATTTCGACGCTGGAGCAGGTTAGCAAGGTTGTAGAATCACTATATGCCAAGGTTGGCCTGTTTCTTTCGTAGTCTTGCCTCTTTGGAGTGCTCACGATTTCCTTGCGCCTGTGGCTAGACCGTCAAGATCACATAAAGTTCTGAATCTTAGATTTGCGTTGGACAGAAGATGTAACCACATAATAACTTCTTATATTGCTTTCTTCATGCATTCGTGTCCTTTCGGCGTGATCTGCGAGATTTCTTCTTCGGTGATACCATAAGCTGGTCTTTCGTACTTCATGCAGGGTTTCGAAGCAGTGGATATCTGCGACTTACCTTGAGAATTCCAAAAATTGACATATTGAGAGTCGTCAATTAGTAGGGTCCCATCAATATCACCCCCATCAACCTGGAGTATTTGTCTATTTTTGTCCTTGTCCATCCTTACGTTGCAGTGCTCCGAGCGACGCGACAGCCTTGTTCTCCATGACGGCGCTTCAAGCTTCCCTTATTTTGTTGTTCAGCCTGACAAGACGATGTTGAAGACCATTCAATGGTCGGGCGGACATTCATGACTACCTTGTTTTTGTACTGCCAACCGTTACGAAGTGGGTGAAAAATCTTTGAATGCCGTAGAAACGAACACGCCTATTGTTTGAGTCTTTTAAATACGACTATGGATCGACTGGATGGTTCATCATAACCAACAATGCGACGTTCGAGACGCCAGAGTACTCAGTGAGTCCCACAACACCTCCGATTTCATCTTAGAATTTGACCTTTCTTTTCTTCAGGATCAGAGTGAAATCAGAGAGGCCAGACGATTCTGAGCTCATCCGTAAGCTCGAGAAGGATGCTTGGAGGACTAATGAAGAGGTTCTCTCCGACGCTGAGAGAGTCCGCGGGAAACAGCTCCTCATGGCGGCAGAACGTCAACTTAACGACCTTGCTTTGGGACCAGCAACCTCGAGACGCGCAAAACAGGACCCCCGTGTTGTGACGGTGACCAAATGGCGAGCAACTCTGGCAGCACAAAGACTTCTTCCTTACGAAATTCTGCGAGAGATTTTCTTGTTCTCTGTCGCACCTTATGGGGCGCCCGCTCTTACCTTTCCACATTGCACCACTACCACACCATGGACTCTCCGAAGTGTTTGTGCTCGGTGGCGTCAGATCGTTCTTCAACTGAAAGAACTATGGGGCCGACATTATATTAAGCTCGAAGGCCACACTGCTTCCAAAGTTGTACGGTTCTTCAAGCATGTCATACCTCCGCAAGGATATTTGTTCATGGAATTCACTGGCACTACTTCCCGTGAGGATTGTGCTTTAGCAATCAGGGAGCTTGTCATTCCCAATCTCTCGCGCACATACGCCCTGGCTCTATCGAAACTGCCCATCAGTGCTCTTGATGGTTTGCTCAATGTCCCTGCCGGGCAATTTTCGCGCATGGTCAAATTTACTCTTGTTCTCAACAATCCAACCGGTCAAGAGGACCCATATCTGAACCAACGGCTCGCAGGAACACAAATCATACGCTCGTCACCCCACTTGCAGTCGCTTGTTCTTGGAGGCTTCTATAGCCACTCCATACACGCACCACCCGCAACTCTAAGCGCGCTGGATATATCTGGTCTCCAGTCATTTACAGTTCAAGAAGCTTACGCCATGCTCAAGAACGTTCCACGGCTGCAGACTCTTGGTATTTCGCTCACTGGCCCTGGTATCCCCAACGCACCTCCTATCTTGCCATATCTGCACACTGTCAAGCTGAAGTACGCTGTTCCCGACCTTGCTTTCACTCTCCCGATTCCCTGGAGGAATCTCTCTCATCTTGATCTCAAGGAAGCCACTGAACTTGGCCCAAATAAGCTCCTAGTCTTGCTCCAAAGGATCAATGCTCCCCTCATTAGTTTGTCAGTCACCGTCAACGCCCGGACTGATCAAAATATTAATCCTCCGACGGTTATCATGCCGCGTCTCCAGGCGCTAGACATCGCCACGGAATTTGGAGGAATACTTACATTCCTCGTAGTACGATCTCTTGCGACCCTACGCATCTGTTGCAACTATCTACCCGCCTCACAGGTGGTCGACATGATCGGGAGATCTGGATGCAGGCTTCTCGAGTTCGTCCACACCAAGAAGCTCCCACCCAACAGTTGGAGCGCGGGCGGCGAGCCCAGGGTTATTTCGCTGCTTGAGGCCATGCCTTATTTGCACCATTTCATTGTTCCCAAGATCGAACTCCGCGCCCAGACGATGCACAGGATTGCGCGCGGTACACTTGTTCCGCATGTGCGGGCCCTCGAGTTCTTCGCTTTTGGTAGCGAGCTTGATAACCTTCTGGATCTGGTAGAATCTCGCCGACCCCAGCCCGGTTCGAGACTTGGTACGTTGTACAAAGTCAAAGTCACGACTCCATACATACCCTCGAAGGATTTTGTCCACTTGAGGCCTTTCATGGAGCTGTTGTCGCAGTTTCAAAGGGGAGGGACACACTACCAACTGGAGATGTTACCGAAGAACTGGGAAAAAACGAAGTAAGATACTTAGAGAGGAATGATGACGGACATGAAAAATCATGCAAGGTAATGATGGTTGTCGGACAGCTTTCAACGTAACGGTGGTCAGTTCATTAGTCAGATTCCAAGTAGTCTCTTCTCGTTCCATATCACCCTCAACATCACTTTATAAATTACTTATATACTTAAAAGCTCTGGAACCTCTCAAATGAGCAAGTCCTCGCGACAATCGCGCGAGGGGCTTTGTTTTTTTAACACGGGTACTTACGTACTTGGTAAAATAATATCAAATGGAAGGGATCGCAGGAGTGATTCTTACAAGGAAATCCGGCCGGTCACGAAAACGTACCCCGCGAACAATCCGTTTCAAATACTCAACATTAGAACACGTTAACGTTTTTGTCTCAAGACTGCGCCTCACTTACCGAGATTAACTAGAATTGTCGCACGTTTGAATTCTATGAATTTTTTTGTTCACCATAGGTTATCAAGAAGATGTTATGTTTTGAAATTCCTAGTTGTATTGCGCCACAATGGGGGTTCCTCCACTCAATGATCGGTCTTTAGCGCGATTCGACTCAAGTGCACAGCAGGTCTATGTCATCTTACACCTCTGTTTGCTCATTATCTTCACCTCAATCCTCCTCCTCTTCGTCGTCGTCGTCGTCGTCATCATGATCATCCTCATCCTCATGCTGCTCGTCATCACCCTGCTCGTCATCATCGTCCTCTTCATCCTCTTCACTACCATCCTCGTCATCTTCGTCATCCACTGCCTCCTCATCGCCCTCGTCCATCTCAGCATCAAGCCCCAATATCTGGCGGAGCAAATACACCTGCCCAAACGGCCTCTCGCTCCCCAACAGCGTCGCCGCAGCCTCATATCGGTTCTCCGGCCTCCGCACCTCGACACATACCGCCGCATATGCACGCGCCATGCGCTCCAGCGCCGCCTGGTGGACACGCGCGTGCAGCCGCTGCACCGCGAGGTGCGAGAGCCGCGCTGACTGCACCACGTCCAGACTTGACAACCACAGCGAGAAGTTGCGCAGCGCGAGCTGCAGCTCGTTCGGCTGTGTCGTGGGGAGGCGCGACAGTGGTTCCTGGGGAAAGGAGTTAGCGGGATCGTGGGTTTCAGTTTGGTTGTGCTTACGTCTTTCGAGTGAGTCGCACATGTTTCTGCTACTTGGTGCAAGCCTGCGTCGATCATGATATTGGTATACTATTTCAAACAGAACTCATCAGCCTCTTCTTCGTGAACAGCCAAGAATGTAATAATAAAACGCACATGTTCCTCCACGAGGGCCGCCACGCGCTCTTCAATGATCTTCGCAAGGGCAGCCCGTTTCTCGTGTGTAAACGAAAAGGGCTCAAGCACGCTCTAAAATGAAACATCCCTCAGCCTGGATCTGGATGCACGGCGCTCAGACCTGCCGCGACGCACCTCGAGGTAGCTCAGGCAGTTGAGCGCGTAGACGGGCTGGTCCCAGCGTGGGCGCAGCCGCCGCTTCTCCTCGTTCACGCTAATCGATATATCAATTGCTGGGTCGACCATGATGTCCAGGATCTTCTGGAACCCGGCGGCCTGCTCGGTCTCGTCCTCCTCCCCAAGGAACGAAGACTGGTATACGCCCATGATCTCCCGCAGTATTTGCATGTGGTCGAGGATCGCGATGGGCGGGGTCAGCGAGGTGTCGTTGATGTCCTAGGGAATGCGGATGTCGGTACAAATGCGGTGTTGAGGATCGAGACTTACGAGCGGAGCGCGAAGCAAGGCGCGGCCTTGCGCTGAGATGGACTCGTAGAATACGCTGTATGCCACATCTGTGATTCTAGGACTACTTTAGTATCCATATCACACCAGAGTAGCAAGACTTTACTCGAGAAGCGTCCGCGACAAGAGGGCTTCTTCACCGATCGTGCGCCGCATCGTCAACATATAAAATTGCAACAAGTTCGCAATTTTATAGGAGACAATACAGCTCTCTTGTGAACGAACCGTCTGCTGCACCCGAACCTACCAACAACTTCATCAAAACCAATATCTAACCCAAAACAAACAAACCAAGCACGTACCTTGAGGGGCACACAAAGCTTCCCGACACATAGGTCCATAAGCTCCCTTGTCCACTCCTCCTCCTCGTTCTGTGGGTCAAACGTCCGCACGCTGCCCACCATACGGCCGTCGTTGGCGATCCCGAACAACGCTTCCAGCAGCTCGCGCTCCGCGGCCATGGCCTGATGTACCCACGCGAGCATGTCACCAACGTACCGCATCGGGTCGTGCGCGTGGAGCTCGATGGGGCGCGGCAGGCCCGACGGGCCCCCGCGAGTCAGCGCGGTGAGGAACGCTGACAGGAGCGTTGCTTGCCGCGTCTCCGAGAGGAACGTCAGGGCCTCGCTGTAAATGGAGATGGAGACGGGGGTGAGCAGCGGCGTGGAAAGAGGAAGAGAGACCACACGTTAACAGTTCAGGACGGGCGCGCAGCCGTTTGACCGCCTCCCGCATCGTACCCGTGATCTCGAGGTGCAGCTCGCGCCCCATTTGCCGGAACTCGTGCGAGCACCAGCGGGAGATCTTGTCGTAGCCTTGCTCGAGATACGAGGATGTCGCGGCCATGATGTCGAGTCTACAGTATGGATTTAGTACTGAAAGGTTTTGAGGGCTTCTGTAACGTACCCCGCTCTCGTGGGCCCGTCCTCTCCTGACATCAAGATCCTACAGTCATCCCGGATCCTCTCCGTTTTGTCCATCACTTCGAAGAAACGTTGCCCGACCGGATGGTCTCGCGAAGTGATAACCTCAGCCTCTTCGTCATTCAGCGTGAACCGCGCGAGGAATTCGGTAACGATAGATTTCTTGTTTTCGACTTCCTGGCTATCATAGCACGTCAGTCAATGTGCAGGTCAGCGTTCTGATACATACACACCGTTCTTCCCGCAGGTTGCCTGCGCGTTCGAGCAGGGTCTTGCTAGACTCCGTCGTCAACTGCAGCTGTTTCTCCGCATCGTCGCAGCTCAACCTCATCGCCTGCACATGGCGCTGCAAATCGTCCAATTTCTAACACACAATCAGCATCCACCACCACGAGATAAACGGGAGGGCCCATCCACACACACTTGATCCACTTCCGCGAAAGCCTGGAGGAACTGCCGGCTGCCCTCCGTGAGCCTGCTCTCCATGTCCCTGCGCAGATTACGGCGCGCACGCGCGGCCGACTCGCCTGGAATACTCTCGATGAGCTCGGGCCTATTATGCGTGTGCGTGTCCGGTGCACCGCTTGCCCGCTCGTCGTACTCGGCATCGTCGTTGGTGGGTATATGCGTCCGTTCGGTGACTTTGGAGGGCCGTGGTGTGATGTAGAGCTCCGAGAGTGTTTCTAGTGCCTCCTTCGTCGCGTCGTCCTCGAAGTTGCTGCCGAGGACCTTGTAGAGTCGTACCGATACTGGATTTCTGGTTGGGAGACCCGGCGATGCCCTACGATCTGCTGAGAGGGAAGATGTGGAGGCCTTCATAGTAGTGTACGTGAGGTATTCCAATTTCCGATGCACCTCATCGGTCACACTCAGTAAAAAAGGAAAGTCGGTGTAAAGTCAATGAAAAGTCAGAGAATGGTCCGAAATGACTTTTTCAGGCTGAAT
>JABCKI010006019.1:0-18406 GCA_018282025.1 Sphagnurus paluster
AGTCTATCTGAGTTCTTTTCTATTTGTAGTGGTGTCCTAGTATGTCCTTGTGACGAAGCGTCGCCCTAACAGCGACGAACTGGACGAACGCGCGACGAAGAGAAATCATGAATAGGACCCCGGGTTTCTTAGGGCAATGGGATGAGTTCGTCCCTGCTTTCCTCGGGTACTTCCAGATTACAACAGGGCAGAAGGAAGCCCAATTCGCATTGGAGGAACTTACACAAGGAACCGCCTCAGCAGCGGAGTTCGTGACTCTATTCCGGGGATACGCTATCCGAACCGGCTACGGCGACGTCGAGCTTTTAAATAAGTTCCGTCAGAAAATTAACAAAGGGTTGAAGTCGAAACTCGATCAACTGATCGACCTTCCCGATATCCTCATACGATGGTACGACGCGGCGATCATCGTAGATAACCGATACCGCGAAAACAAGGTCTGGGAATCTCACTACGGGACCAAGACCCACGAAAAGAAAGAAGCCCCGAAACGCGAGTGGAAGCCGCAGGCGACTATCACCACTCCCGCCCCGAACCCCATCCCCCGACCCTCCTTCCCCCCCCGACCCCCTTTCCCCCCCCGAAACGCCCACGCCCCCTCTTCGATGCCTGTCGCAGGATCGGGGACCGGAGCGCAAGGCGACCCCATGGATATCGATCGCGCCAGAAAGGATGGCAAATGTTTTAATTGCGGAATCGTAGGACACCGCGGAAATGAATGCCCGACGAAGGGCAAGAAGACCTTTTTCGTTCGAAGGACGGAGACAGCGGCCGAAGAGCCCAGAGATGCAGAGGAAGAACTGAGAAGGGCCCAAGAGCATGTGGCCGAATTGATGAAGAACATGGATTTTCACAGGGGCGGTCAGTAAGCACGGACTCACCACGCCCCTCTAATTTAGTTAGGACTACGACGACTATTCCAGAACTTGCCAATAACACATTATGGAATTCATCTACCCCCAACTACGTGCGATTTAACTTTCGGCCTACACCTGGTACTCCGGAGTTTGTCGCGAGACAAATGATCATCCAGAACAAAGAACACGCCTTAGCAACCCTCAAAATCTGGGTGCATGGCTCAAGAAGATCGGAAGCAACCGAAGAGAACATCGGGCTTCTTAACGATCTATCGGATGAACTAGTGGTCGAAGCTCTACTCGATTTGGCTCAACCGCGAAGGTTCATACGGAGAACAGGATACGGCAATCAGCTGGACATCAAAATGTCCCTGACAACATTGGACGACTTGAGAAACTTCAGCACCAATGGCCTATGCGACTCAGGATGTACCGGATCTTGTATCAACAGAAGATTCGTACAGAAAAACAATATCGCCACAAGGAAATATCCCATTCCCTTGGCAGTCTATAATGCGGACGGAACCCACAATTCTGGAGGAAAAATTGAAGAATATGTGGAAGTGATGGTACGAATCAAAAACCATCAAGAAAAAATGCACCTCGCGGTATCCGATCTAGGAACGACAGATGTTTTTATCGGCCACGATTGGTTGAAGTTCCACAACCCCATGATTGATTGGAAGACGGGAGATATCAAATTTACCCGATGCCCTGTTCAATGTTTACCATCGGAATTACCCGAACGACCCGAAGACGAAGATCCAGAATCGCTCATACAAAATGGAGAACGACTATTGATGATCGACATAGAAGAGGCGATCCAATTTCGAATGATGACGCACATTCGACAAGCCGCGGAACAAAAAGATGTCAACTTGAAAGATGTCATCCCCCCGGAATACCACGAGTTCTTAGACGTTTTCGAGAAGAAGTCCTTCGACGAGATGCCCCCACGCCAACAATGGGACCACGCTATTGAGCTGTTCCCAGACTCGAAACCTCTAGATTGCAAGATTTATCCGCTTAGCAAATCAGAACAAGAAGAACTTGATAAGTTCCTGGACGAAAACCTGTCTACCGGAAGGATACGACCCTCGAAGTCCCCAATGGCTTCACCCTTCTTCTTTATCAAAAAGAAAGACGGCTCGCTACGACCGGTCCAAGATTACCGGAAGTTAAACGAAATGACAATAAAGAATCGATATCCACTACCGCTGATTCAAGAACTCATCGACAAACTAGGAGGAGCAAAGTATTTCTCTAAGTTCGATATTCGATGGGGATATAATAACGTCCGAATCAAAGAAGGAGACGAGTGGAAAGCCGCCTTCAGGACCAATCGAGGATTGTTCGAACCTCTCGTAATGTTCTTTGGTCTTACGAACTCCCCGAGTACATTCCAAACAATGATGAACACATTGTTCAAAGACGAGATCGATGAAGGATTCGCCATCATCTATATTGATGACATCCTCGTATTTTCCAAAACAGAAGAAGAACACAAGGAACATGTTCGATGAATCCTCGCGAAGCTACAAAAGAATAAACTCTTCCTGAAACCGGAGAAGTGCACTTTCCAAGCCCAAGAAATAGACTTTCTAGGAATTATCGTGTCTCATAACTCGGTACGAGTAGACCCGAAGAAAATCGAAGCGATTACCGACTGGCCAGAACCCAAGAACAAGAAAGAAGTACAACAATTCTTAGGATTCTGCAATTTCTATCGAAGGTTCATCGAGGGATACTCAAAAGTGGCTAAACCGTTAAACGAGCTCACTGGAAACGTGGAATGGCATTGGTACCCGGAACAAAGGAAAGCCTTTAACGAACTTAGAAAACGCCTCACCTCGGCACCCATATTAGCAATGCCAATGGACGATAAAAAGCACTATCTTGGTGAAGGGACACGCATTCAAAATGGATGAGCCTACACAACTAGGAGCAACCCAATATATGTACCATCAACAGAAACGGGGAATTTGTATATTTAGCTACGGAGCCCCAGCGAACTTGTTGAGAAAGTAGGAGCCCAAGTAAATGAAGCCGGAGACACATGAATCCATCAACTGGTTACAGCGTAACTAATACCTAACACAATAACAATATCCAGTCCTACATATCCTAACATTTATGGTCACAAAACCTATTAACCCGGCTGAACACGTGGAACTTACGACGACACCCCGTGCAAGTGAGATGCAACGTTACGTGCGTCAGGATATGACGCGCCACAGTCCGCGCATCGGGGAGCTTCGACCTCGTATCCGCACACCCCTCCCAGAGGCACGCATGGACCCTGGTCCCACACGTCGCCACAGGCGCAGCCTCCGCGTGCTCCTGGACGTGCTTGCGCACTGCATCCTCGAACGCGCGCTGGTGCGCCGCGCCCGGGCCGTCGCACGGGATCTGCGCGCCGCATGCGCCCCAATTGCAGACGAACGTGCTAGAGGAGAGGAAGCCGCGCTTTATCGTTGCACCGGGGGTGCGGGGCGAGGTGGGGGAGGATTCAGACCGTGTGGCGGGTGTGGACTGAAGGGAGGCTCTGCGTGTTGAACGCCGTGTGGGCGGCGTATTATTAGGTGGTGGAGCAGTTTTTTCATCTGCCGGGCTTCTAGGCATCTGGCTGGGAATCACGGCATAGAAGGGCGGCGAAGGGGCCGCTGCGGCTGCGGCGGCACGCATGGCTTTGAGTGTCATGAATATTTCGAGAGCAGCGGAATAAGGAGTTTGATAGCTGCGGATAGGGTCGAGCGGTACGATTATATCTTGTTTCTTCATACCAGAAAGCGCAGGGTGAATTGATTTCTGATCGATAGAATTTAGCCTGCGATGAAGGAGTGTGAGCATGATCAGCAACGAAAGGAGGCCCGGAACGTACTCTTCCTCTATGTGAACACCAGCCTCGGCCATCTTGCTGCCGTCGTCGAAATAGAGGTTGGCGGGGAAAGAGAAGCAGTCACGGTTCATGGCTAGAGAAATCTCTGGTCCTTGGGAAGAATATCGATAGCGCAAGTGCTGGCATTGCTTTTTAAGATCCAAAAAAAGAGGTCAAAGCAGACTCGACAGGTTGAAGCTATTGCGCTTGGACGTGTGCACTGCCCATGACCAGGCGCTTGACATGTGCAGTGGGGGGGGGGGTCTTGCCGACTTGGCCTTGGCAGACGTAGGTAGATGTGAAGGTCATTGCACCTGCGAGACAAGATAAGCAGGCTCGCGGAGTGACAAGGCAACCATACGACAATAGGACAGAAAATAATTACAAACTCATCAATTTGCGTCTTGAACGTGGACAAGGACGCAAACACTACAAATTGGGAAGACAGCAATGGTTGAAGTAAAGAACAACTCAATACACAATCCGATTGTGGCTATCATCATCTGAAATCGGGCACAATCAAGGCATCAAGCAACACAGCAAGAAGGCATACAAATTCCAGACGCACATATTAATCTACTGTTACAAAAAAATATACCCTCCACCAGCTATCTGCGCGAAGGCCAACCAGAGTCCTGTTGCCGCTGCCCAGACCCGCCGCCTGCCCAGCTCGCGCGCCGGTCGCCCTGGTCCCCACCCTGCCCCTGCACTCCGCTTGGCCCGACCGACCCTCCGCTCTGGCTCTGCGCATGCATCTTCGCCGCCCGCAGCACTGCCATCCTATCATCCCCGCGCGCCGCCGGGGGAACGACCGCTGCAGGACGCGGCGGCAGCGGCAGCGCCTTTGCGACTGCCACGTTATTACTACTGCTGCTGCTCTTCGACGGCGGCGCGACCGTCTTCTTCACCTTCCGCGGCGCCTCTTCCTCGTCCCCGCTGTCCTCTACAGTCGCCTTGCCCTCCCCTGTACCTTCCCCACGCTTCCGCTTCGCACCCGCCTCGCTCGAATCCCCAGACGGCTTCCACGCCTTGATAAAATCCACCATCGTCCGCGCAACCCGGTCGTTCATCCGTATATCGACATGCTCCGCCCGCACCTCTATCCGCATCGCCAAGATCCCCTCCGCAAGCCTCCGCCGGCCCTCCCTCTCCCGCTCCTTATCCTTCTCCCTGTCCTTCGCCGCTCCCTCCACGCTGCACCCCGCGCCCTCCATGTGCACCCCCACCAGCAGCCCCACCATCACAAACTCCACCGGCGACACCTTCGCCGGCACGCGGAACACCTCTTTCACCAGCACCGCCTCCTTGCTCTTTCCACCCAGCGCTTGCCGGTCCGCCGCCAGCTCCCCCATCACCCGCAGCGTCGCCCGCACCCGCGCCTCGAACGCCTCCGGGAACCGCGTCTTCTCCGCGAGGAACTTCTCCAGCCGCGCGATCGACCCGGCAGTCGACGATGCCGGCCCGTAGGTGTGCGCGTACAGGCAGAATACTACCTGGGAGAGGCACCGGAAGTCGGCACCGCGTGCGCGGTCCCAGTCGAACGATGCGAGCGACCCGGCGCCGTCGGTTGATGAGGACGAGGCGCTTGGTGATAGGAAGTGGTTCACGAGCTGGCGGACGAAGGACGCCCGTGGTGTGTTGGTCACTTGAAGTTTTTCGGCTGGTGTCAACGCCATGCCAAGTTGCACGCGCTGGGTTCGAGGTCAGTGGTATACTGTAAAACGAGAATTGATCGGGACTTACCTGGAAGATCTCCCGCTCGTCGCTGTCTGTCAGGTCCTGATACTCGACGCACACTATTTGTTTCATCGCGAATAGGCGCCGGTACTTTTCAGGGAGTAGCTTGCGCCGAGTCTTGGATGCGCCCCCGCCAGTGTCTGTATACCAAAGTTTTTCATTGGTTACCCTGTAGAGTCATTAGATCGCATGAACGGAAGTATAAGAAAGAAAAATAGGCGGAGGTCGCGATATCAGCAAGCCAGTGTTGGCAATGGCCAGACGTAAAAGCCATCACACAACTGAATTTGGTGTGGCTGGAAATAGCCACCCACCAGCTGTGCGGGGAACGCAGGCTAGGGGTCGTGTTTATCCTCTCTCGCCCTACGCCCGTTCTCGAACGTTGGAGCGCTACGCCTTGTGATGACGTTACGGTCAGACTCAGGACCCTTGGAAGCTAGCCTAAGCCTCTCCAGTTCTAGTCGTAGCTGGGAGCCTGGACAGCTGTGGGGCTATCCGTCAGAATCACACGAGCCAGGCGTGGTATGACACACGACGTGTTCAGCGGCGAGTATGACCACCACAGGCGGATAGGTCACGGAAGAATGTGCGACTCACGGGTCTTTATCTGAGAGGCCAAAGAGGCGTGAGTGGAAGTGTATCGTGCGAGAAAGTGGTTCGGAACATACGTGGTATCTGTATGATGGTCAGCGGGCCGTAAATGATAGATAGGAGGAATACGCACCAGTCCATCCATGAACCGTTGAATCGACGTTAACCGCTGCTTTCCATCTATACAGATCTTTTTCTCCGTCCCATCGTCGAAAGAAACCACTGCGAAGATGACGGGCGGGATGTAGAAGTTGCGGAAGACGCTGTCGATGAGGCCAACCATCTTGGCGTCCGGCCATACGACGTCACGTTGGTATTCCGGGTCTAGCTTGATGTCATCCGAGTGCATGGCATCTTTTGAGGGAGATTTAGACGTCAAGGAGATGTGGCGCAGTGGTGAAGTGGGTGTGGCGCACCGTACAGTGCTTGTGCTGTGTAAGTGGAAGCACGAGGAACTTTCAGAGCGTTGCGGATACGGTACCCGCCCTCCGGTGGTTGTTTCTTTTTCTTGCGCGAAGATGGTGCTCCGTATTCATCGTCTGATATGTCTGTGAGGTCCGAGAAGTCGTCGTCGTCTGAGCCCATGTTCACGTCGACGGCGTGGTGGTTGTTGAACGATGTACGAGCAATCTTCACGGGGGCGGGATTGGTAAGCAGGCGTGGCGCTCAGACACATGGACAAACACTGCCATCCGAAAGTCCTCCGAACTTTCTGACAATTCTGCCGCCATCATGCCTCGCGACGAGGTCAGCTCGTTCTCTACGCCAACACCTCTCGCCGGATCCTCTAGACTACTGCGCTCAACGGCAACCAAGCGGGACCTGCTTACTGCGGACCTCGATGGAGGTGAATTGGTTCTGTTGACTGAAAGCTCGCCTGCTAACGGCTTATGACCCAGAGACTCCCCTAGCTAGTGCAAAGCGGCTCAATAGAAGCCAAACGCAAGTATTCAAGACCTCTCTGTCTCATTCTTCCTTGGAACGCCAGCTAGTTTCGGAAAAGTCTGTTCGGGGGGAGCTGGAACATCGTCTACAGGACCGGGAACATACGATCGAACGACTGGAACGCGACCGGAGATGGCTTGCGGATCGGGAGGCTGAGCTGAAGGAGCAGATTGAGCGCGAGAGCGCACAGTGGGCGGAGGAGAAAGTGAGTGGCATCTTTTGTCTGTTCAATTTCTTTGCAATGAGAACCCATGCGTGGATTCTCTTCAACTTTCCTCAGCCTTTATTTTCGTATTCTCGACCTGCCGTTCTGTTGACTTTTTACATCTTCTTCTTTATTCTGCTGTCTGCTCGATTCCAAGCTCATACCATCTTCCGTCTTTCTCTCAACTGGAAGGCTTCTATGCTCGACTTTTTCGCGCAGAGAAGCCATTGTTTTTTTTTCCCCTTCATCTATACTATATATCTTCTGTCAACTTTATTTCAACTTTCCGCAAACTTTCTTGGCTTTGCATCCTCAATCTTTCACTCCCTTGACTTCTGCTTTATTCTAATATCTGCCCAATCACATTTCCCAATTCCGGATTTGCTCCTCGTTCTTTCTCGGGCCGTAGTCTTCTATCGTCCATTAGCTTATCTACTTCTTTTTACAGCTCAAAGCTAATTCTGAACTACGGACCCTGCGTGCCAACTACATCGCTCTTCAAGAAGCCCATACTGAGCTCGAAGACACCCACGGCACACTCGCACGTAGCACCGCCGCGCAGAAGAACCAAATCGCGCGTCTCACCCACCGCACCACCATGCTCGAGGAGGAGCTCACACACCTGCAAATACGCATGAGCGAGCGCGAGGCCGCACTAGCCGACGCCCAAGCCGAGCTCGCAGAGGCCTCCGCCGCGCTGCTCGCACACTCCAACTCGGGGTCTGCGCGGAGACACAGTGCGCTGGGAGTCGCGGAGGAGGACCGGGACGAGCAGCTGATCGCGGCGGAGCTGCAGCGGCAGACGTCGTACATCCGCACGCTGGAGAGCAAGAATACGCGCTTGGAGGGCGAGGTGGCGCGGCTGCAGGCAAGGGGCGGGAGTATTGCGGTGTTGCAGGAGGAGAAGCGGGGGCTGGAGGGCAAGGTCAAGGCGATGGAGGGCTTGAGGGCGAGGGTTGCGGAGCTCGAGTCTGTGCTAACACAGAGGTGCGTGTTTCACTTGGTCAATCCCTCACTCTCGCCAATGTCATCTTAGGTCTCCTACTACAAGACCTTCGACACCATCGACGCCCACGTCGTCAGTCAAGCAAACCCACGCCCTCGCCACCCTCCGACTCGCGCACGCAAAACTGCTCGAAGACAATGGCACGCTCAAGGCCGAGCTAGCGGCGGCACACAGCGAGCGCCAGGCAGTCGAGGCCGAGCACGCTGGTTGTGCCGGGCGTCAGGAGGTACTGGAGAAGGAGAAGAGGCTGATGGAGGACCGGGTGCGTCGGGCGCTCGATGCCCAGGAACAGGCGGAAGGATCAGCAAAGTTCTTCAAGGCCCTGGCGGTAAGTCTGGTTCTGTTCTCGCCCTGTGCCAGGCTAATGAATGGGGCTTAGGAGAACCATCAGGCAGAGTCACAACACTCTCTCGAGCCGGCGGACGATGGCCGGGAAGAGCTTCATGCGAAGCACATCGCGCACCTCGAGGCGACGATTGACAAGTACAAGGCTGCGAATGCGCAGCTGGAGGCAGAGCTCAACGCCGCTGGTGCTCAGAAAGGGCAACAGCGAGCAGACCCGGAAGAGCTCGAGCGACAGAAACAAAAGATCGCAGAGGCCGAGGAAGGTGCGTTGTCGAGAACCTGATGACTTCTGAAGCCAACTTCCTTCTAGCCCTGCGCCTCGCCACCGCTGAATCGGAAACCCACCTAGCACGGATCGACGCGCTGGAACAGGAGCTGTTCGAGCTGCAGGGGGAGGTCGCTGGGGGGCGGCACGTCCCGCCGGGCGTGCGTGTGCTACAGCTGCGGGACAACCCCGAGTCACAGTGGGCGCAAATGCGGCAGGCGGCGCTGGACCGACTGCGCGGGGAGAACGAGGCGCTGATGCGGCGGCTCAAGGAGGTCGAGGCGCGCGCGGCGATCGCGCCTGCAGCCGAGTCTGCACCCGCCCCAGCCAACGGCGAGTGCGAGAGCGAGCTAGTTCCTCGCGAAAGCTGGGAGCTCCTGTCGAAGGAAAAGACGGAGCTGGAGGAGCTGCTGAAGCAGAAGGAGAAGCGGCTGCTGCGGCTGAAGGAGGTATATAATGCCAAGGGGGCCGAGTTCCGGGACGCGATTGCGTCGATCCTCGGGGTGAAGCTGGTGTTCAAGCCAAACGGGCAGGTGCGGGTGACGAGCATCTACGACCTGTGCGCGAGCTTTGTGTTCCAGCCGGGGCAGCAGCAGCAGCGCGGGCCGGTGGGCGGGGGCACGATGCAGCTGGTTGCGCAGGGCGAGGGGGGCCCGCAGGATTTGCCGGACCTGATGCAGTTCTGGATTGCGAAGGAGCAGTGTATTCCGGGGTTCATGGCGAGTGTGACGCTTGAGTGCTACGAGAATGCGAAGCGTGGTGGGGACGGGGACCAGGACTCGTAGACGACGTGTATTATTGTGTGTATCAAATACCCATTTCTAGCTATTATTCATCTAATGGCATTTGTTTCGTCTTGAGAATGCGCGTGTAGGGCTAGAGATGATTCCTTGGAGGAAACATCGTCCATTTCAGAAACCTTGTTGCTGATCTTCATTGCCGCAAGCTAACTGTGTTCCCGCAATTCTCGCAGGTATGGTACGACCGTGATCCGCACCAAGCCGTTCGTTAAACTAGACTCAGACAGGCAGGGTCTCCATCTCAACAACTGCTGGCTTACCTGGTTTGTTGTGGTCGTAGTGCCAGTCCAAGGCTCCCCGACTACGACTACACATGTCAAGCAGCTGCAAGTGCTCACAGGTAGTGCACATATCCAAGCTCAATAGCTTGACCGTTAGCGCTGTCAAGTCTGCCTTTGGCCTCTGTGCTGATACGCGGACTGTGGTGCCCCATGTCCTGAAGCATGTAAACTTGTATCGTACTCAGGTACAATGGTGTCGCCACAAGCTCTGTGTGCTCAACCGGCGGGTGAATGTTTCTGGGACTATAAGTGTTAAGACATATGTATGGTACTAGATATTGCCACTGTGTCGCGCACTAGACCACGCTGGACACATGTACAGTGTCAACCAGACTAATTTGTCTTGGCCTTCAAAGCCAAATTCCTTTGGACCCTAATTTCCTACCAAAATTTCGCTGAGGCTCCGTCGCTAAATATTTTGAAAAAGCACTGCTTCTCTTGAGGGTACCTTTATTCGCGCATTTCGAGCGTTTTGCGTAACTTGGTCCCTGACGCTGGGTTTTCACTCAACCAGAAGGTCTGCTGCGACTAGGGCTATATCTCTCGTCGCCCCAAACAAACAACTGATATATTTACCTGTGGCTGTCGGGAAAATTTGCCGCCAGTGGGGTTCAAGACATACTCTTTAAGATGGTTTGTGTCACCGAAAAGCATGTATATCAACCCCCCGGTATATATACCATACCTTCTACGTAAATGGAGGACCAGTAATACGAGCTACGCCGATGATTCATATACAATTTGGAAAATGCTGTCCACCATGGCAGTATCATGAACAGGTAAAATCACCTTGCCATCCTCCACGCCATCAGGACGCCTAAGCTCTGGCTGCCTGTTCACGAGCTTGGGATATTTCACCTCCCCCACTTGGCCTGCCCAATCAAAATCGAGAATCATAAAACGAGGGATGTTCGCTACATCCATGTTGAGCATGACATTGGTATCGCGAATGTCGCCGTGGACCATATGCTTCTGGTGCATCTCGACGAGAGCCGCACGAAGTCGTTCCTTCAGGATCTCAGGTTCAGAAATAGTCGAGAGACGCTTCAGTTGCCAGAGAAGTTGCCATGGTTCCTCCAAAAATTCCATGATGACGAGGTACCAACCCCCAGGAAGCTTCTGGAACCCGATTAAATCGGGCGCAATGCCCTTTTCAGCACACCAATGGTGGACTTTGTCTCCGTAATGACGCACGAACTTGATACAGACGGGTTTCTTTCCCTTGTCGATCGACCCCTTGAAAACTAAGCGGCGGCCGGCCAACTTGCGGTCGTAGGTCAAAGATGAAACAGTCTCTTCACGCAAATTATCGAAAGAAGTTGGATAGGGAAAGGAGGCTTGAGGAATGTCGGCAGGTCGAAGAGTCCCTTGGTCAAGTTCTTTATAGTATGTTTCGAGGGAGGCGATGCCTCGCTTTAATGCCGCCAAGTGACGAGCAAGCGTGTCAAATAGCTCATCGTTTGCTGTGTCAAAGTTAAGTGGCAGAGTGGAAAAGATTTCCATGTTAGCGCGGTCCGTCAACGCAGCTCCTGCAAAAACGACAGTAGGACCTAAGGAGGTTTGAGTGGATAGGTGATATTTCATGATGCGCGAGACAAGGACTTACCGAGAACAGCGATGATAAAACATGGGTGGCAGGTCGATGGATCCTTACCGAGCTGAAATTGGTCGATGAAGGTCTGATAGTACAGCAGCGCTCGAAAGAGAGGCTCCACGCGGCCCGATCCGAGTTCGTTTTGCAACTCTTGTATGTGACTCAGGTGATTCTTCCCAGTAACGATGTGGCCATCAGTCCGTCCTTGCGAGCTTCCAATGTGGGCGGGTGTGACTTTCAAACCAAATTCGTTGAGGAGATTGCATAGCACCTGGCGGCGATCATCCTCTTTTCTGTAAAATTCACACATGTCATCTCTAAAACGTTTTGAGAATTTGTAATCGTCAGCTCCCAACGGTATCTCCTTGGAATCGTCAATAAAGGTACCGAAAATGGGGTGGATCAAGGTCAAAGGAATCCGAGACTCCCGTTCGAGAGGGCGAGCACAGCCAAAATAGGTCTTATCTGACTTTTGGATGTTTGCGAAATTTGCAGGTTCCCCCAAAGTTGAAGGAGGACCCGGATGGTTTTCTCTCCTCTCCCGCGAGATGTCGAGCCTCTTTTTTACTATATCGACCAATTCCTGGGGCAACCCGCGCGGCGTGGTGTCCATGCCTACAAAACATTCGCAAAGCGATGCGCAGACAAGATGTTGTGATAAGACATTGGAATTGTAAGTGAGACGTATGGCGACGATGATTTGGAGAGATGAAGCACAAGAAGTTGAATTTACAAACGAAGCATCCATGAGAACTCGAGTCAAGATGTGTAAAGTCATTTTGACTCACTTGGGAGTAGCCTCTGTGCATCAATAATGATACTAAGCCGATGCCCTGGCACAACATTGGGGAAGATGGATGAAACTTGTTCTCCGCCATGCAACCGGCAAACACCTGCGATACCATCTTGGAGATCAACAGCAAAATCCTCAGTGTGAAAGTTGTCTATCTCGACCTAGGAAAAGAAGCACGTTAAGGAGAATATTGTTAAGGCCAATCGAGTATACATGTTTTCCATAGATCGAGACTGCTAGCTGGTACATCATCGAGTTGGGGCTTCATCTTCTCCTTGATTGCCTCTTTGAGATCGGAGACTTTGTGATCAGGGAAAGGTTGGAGTTCGAAGGCTGTATCCTTAGGGAGACCATGGACCCAACACCACAACTTTGGTGGAGGCTGGATGACGATCAGGTAGGACTCTACGTTCTTGAATTCGATTGCGCTTCCTATTCGCGTATTGATTTTTTCTGTAAGTTTAGTGACACCTCCTTCGCCGTCGACGAGTTGGATGTTGTCGACGGAAGCGTCATCTTCAGTGACATCGAAGGGGACCTGTGATACGCAGGCAAAGTCAATAATTGCCCATACATAAATCAAGGGTGTTCACCTTCCACAATGCAAGGTGACGTTGATGAAGCCCAGGGAACAGGTGTTGCTTTCGCGTCCAGGCCAGCTCCCGGAGTTCAGACAGCCTGGCTGTAGGCGTCACAACGATCGTGAAGATGTGAGATGAACCGTGAACCAAACAAGAGACATGCAACTGCGACATCTTGTGCGACGAATGCTGGTTGGAGATATTGTGTCAAAGAGCACTAGGATTAAATCGATGTCGATTAGAACTTGTGCGTTATATCCTAGAGACCGCGCGTGACTGCCCTGGCCTGCCCCCTCAGTGTAGCGAAAACGTGACTGTTACCTCACACTCCTCTGATTACCTCGTACTTATCTACTGATCTTATCTTTCTTTCCATGTGCTCAGATTAGATAAACCACTTATCTCGCTGTGCTTGATACCATTTACCCACTGATTACGGCCACGTTCCTTATTGGCTGTAGGCCATCCCAAACACCTATATAAACTGTCCCTACTCGTAGCTAGAACCCCAGAATTCATCTTTTACACCTGTCTGTTTCGTTTGAACCGTGTGCCAATACCGTGCTCGTCACGCTATCGTCACACTCAGGCCCTTTCGATTTTTTACGCGCGCGTTGTACACAAACACTCCAGTGGTCTATATTGGTGCATGTCCCTCCATGTTCCAACCATTTTTATTAGGCCTCCGCAGCGCTGCTATCACACTCCAACTCGGGGTGTGCGCGAAGACACAGTGCGCTGGGCGTCGCGGAGGAGGACCGGGACGTCGAGTCTGCCTTTGGCCTCTTTCGTTTAATCTTAAAAGCCGATGGCAGTGCCCGCGATATCTATATCCTGATCCACCGAGGACTGCAGCCATAAACCGAGACATCTTCTCCTTCTCCAACAAACTCCATTTTGACGGCGGCGGCAAGACGGCCGATACTGGAGTTATATAAAGGAGTCAGGTCGTTCATTGCTGATCACCCTGTAAACACCTTCATCGCAGGCTAAATTCTGCCCATCATAAATCAGTTCAACCCCTGCTTTCTGAGATGAAGGAACAAGAGATACTAGTGCCTCTCCACGCCGTCCCCAGCTGTCAAACACCGCATTCCACTGCTCTCGAAATATTCATGGTATTTAAAGCCGTTCGCGCCACCGCAGCTGCCCCTTTATTGCCTTTCTAAGGTACTACAATTCTCAGCCAGGTTGCCAAAGAGTCGCGACACCCACGCAGCCTGAGCGCATTACAACACCGCACCTCAGGGACAGCGACCCAGCGTGGTGCGTTGAATTCTAAAATTCCGTCTGCAAACAGGGCGCACGCGGCGCACAGATCTCGTGCGACCGCCTCCCCGAAGCACGGGGAGGCTGCGCCTGTGGGAACAGGGTTGCTTACTTCTGGGAGAGATGTGCTGATACCAGGCCGAACCTTCACGATGCGCGGACTGTGGCGCGCCATGTCTTGATGCATGTAAACTTGTATCATACTCAGGTACAAGGGTCTCGCCACAAGTTCCGTGTTTTCAACTGGCGGGTGAATATTGGGAATATAAGTGTTAGAATATATAGTAGTGGATATTGCCACTGCGTCGTATATTAGACTACATCGGACACATTTACAGTGTCGACCAGACAAATTTAATTTGTCTCGGCCGTCAAAGCCAAATTCCTTTGGACCCTAATTTACCACCAAAATTTCGCTGAGGCTCCGTCGTTAAATATTTCGAAAAAGCCCTGATTCTCTTGAAGGTATTTTTATTCGCGCATTTCGCGTAACTTGGTTCCTGACGGAAGACACATATGCTCGAGGGACTCTCGGTCCCGTCCTGGCATTTGCCGCTGATCACCCTGAACTGTCCCTTTCGATCTTCTACGCATACGTTGTGCATGAACACTCCAGCGGTCTATATTGGTGCACGCCCGTCCATGTTCCAACCATGTTTTTTCGATGCGTTTCATCGCTGTTCACTGGTTTTACTCATAATTTTTTACACGAAACGCGTATAGATGATGGGGACTGCTGCATCTTTTGCTTCCTAGTGGCTCAGATTATCTATCTAAAGGACCCTGGATTTTTTGGACTTTGATGTCAGTGACTGGTGAACCTTTCCTCTGCTGCAATGTCTATTTAAACACGCTTGCATAGGAACGGAACCACGCATACCGAGCTGCCCGTATTGCGAACGGAATTCAGGTGAAGATGCAGCGCTTATATGGGCGAATCCTTCCCTGGATAGATGACTTTTTATTAAGAATGCGCGTCGAATTGACAACTCTGTGCAGGACAGAAAAGCATCCCAGGATGAAACTCCCCTCACTTCTGCCTCATGGACCGCAGCTGCCACCCCCGCTGCCCCAAAACCACGATTCTCCCGATCATAAGCAGAGTATCATCGTTTCTTCAATACCCCAGGGGGACGAGGCGCCTCAGACCTCGACGCCAGAGGAGGCACTTCTTCCCCATCTCTCAGCGACGCCGCTGCTCGCCGGTGATCTTTTAGGTCTAACAGGCATAGGCTTCAGTATTTTTCTGAACCAAAGTGGGATGCAAACTACAGCTGACCATATTCTGGAGCCTAAACCACTCAAAGTGAAACCGGTGACTAGCCCGTGAGTTCCAAGCTATCCGTATCGCATGCCATCTATATTTTGGTACTTAATTCATGTGTCATTCGCTTCTCAGACCTTTCAACGGGCACCATGGTGCAAATTTGCTTCTCCCGACGGAGATCAGAAAGTGCACCATCCACGATGATGTAGTTTCACGATATTTGCGCTATTCCGCAGTGACCTGCGGGCCAGACGATTTCTCAACATCCGGCTTTACCCTTCTGCAAGACGACAACAGCGCGGCGAACCCTCCTCAGAAGACCGAACTCTTCATTGCAATCACCATGTACAACGAGAACGAGGAGCTCTTCTGTCGCACCATGAACGGAGTAGTGAAAAACATCACTGAGCTGTGCAAGCGCAAGGACGACCCGAAATGGGGACCAGATAGCTGGAAGAAAGTTGTTGTTTGCATCATCAGTGATGGACGGAAGAAGATAAATCCCGGTACACTTGCCGCCATCGCCAAGATGGGCGCCTACCAGGACAAGACCGCGTTGCAATACGTCGAAACGGGCGAGGAGAAAAAAGAGGTGGTTGCGCATGTATACGAGGTGACGACACAGGTGACGTTTTCATCTGCCCTACCCTCCATCATGCCGCAAGAAGCCGCGACGACGATCCCGCCGATCCAGATCATCTTCTGCCTCAAGGAGAAAAACCAGAAGAAGATCAATTCGCATCGGTGGTTCTTCAACGCGTTCTCTGCGAGGCTTAAGCCCCGGGTCTGCGTTCTCCTCGATGTCGGCACGATGCCTGGCCCCACATCAATCTACCACCTCTGGAAGGCCTTCGACATCAACGAACCCGTCGGCGGGGCTTGTGGTGAAATCATCGCTTACAAGGGTCCGTATGGAGAGGCGCTGATCAACCCGCTCGTTGCTGCTCAGAACTTTGAGTACAAGATGTCGAACATCTTGGAAAAGACCGTGGAGTCGATGTTGGGATATATCAGCGTTCTACCTGGCGCGTTCAGCGCTTATCGATACGAGGCTTTGTTGAACGACGAGCGCGGGGAGGGCCCCTTACAAAAGTATTCCCTCGGTGACCTCACAGTTAATTCGAAGCCCAACCTGTTCACTGCAAACATGTATCTCGCTGAAGACAGGGTAAGTTCATTTTTTGGCCCCCAAATTGCTGGCCAGCTAATCTATATTTACATCAGATCCTTTGTTGGGAATTGGTATCAAAACGGAAATCCTGCTGGGTCCTGCACTACGTGAAATCAGCGCATGCTGTCACTGACGTTCCCGACGAGGTAAGTTTCGTTCACTTTACGTTCACTCTATCTGGCATTTATCTTGTCCTCTTCGGTTAGCTCCCCGAGTTCATCTCGCAGCGCCGGCGATGGCTCAATGGCTCGTTCGCTGCAGCCCTCCACAGCGTCATACACTTCCATTTTATTTACAGGTCGTCACATACCTTTCAACGCAAGTTCTGGATCCACTTCGAGATGGCATACCAGTTGTTCAACATTATCTTCTCCTGGTTTGCCCTTGTACATATCCCACGATCCACGAGTTCGTTTGCATGAACATTGACGACTCCTTTCATACAGGGCAATTACTACATCGGCTTCGTCGTCGTTAGTACATCGCTTGAGTATTATTTGCCCGGATTCAAATATCCGAACATTCTATTGAACTATATGTACGTCGGATTGCTGATAATGAGCTTCTTAATGGCACTCGGAAACCGGCCTCAGGGCTCGAGAGCGGGCTATATAATGGTTCTCTTTGGGTATGGGTTTCTTATGATGTATGTGACGGTACGTAGGATATTACACCCGTGTTGCTTATGTTCTCATGGTCAGCCATAGGCCGCTTCATTCACGGTGGCATATCAAGGCCTGAAAAGTGTCGAAGCCTTTGACCGGACGAGAGCAAAATACACGATAACTTCAATGATGTCTTCACTAGGCCTCTACGTGTTCACGTCGATAGTAGCTGTTCGTCTCATTCGTTCCTCCTTTTTCTCAACTGACCCCGATGAATAGCTCGATCCATGGCACACCTTGACCTCGTTTATCCAATTCTTGTTGATTTCTCCCTCTTACGTCACTGTTCTCAATGTCTATGCAGTGTGTACCACCCTCTCATAAAAAACTACTATCGCATAACCTGTCTGCCAGTTCGTCAACATCCATGACGTGACGTGGGGCACAAAAGCGGACGTCGGACCTATGGAGGATTCTCAGGATATTGGCTCAGGAACGATCATTCCTTCAGATCTGAAGTCAAACTCTGTGGAATTGGTCAAAGTACCTGCGCTCAAAAAAAATCGATGAAATTAACAAGGCCCGCGAAACCTCGAAAAAGACCCACTCGGTCTGCGCTAAGGGAATATCGTTTACGAAACCTGCACCGGACCTTGTACAGCAACAGGAGGAACTTTTCAAGGCGATCAGGAACTATGTCTGTACACTCAGGAAATTTAAATTGACGTAGTGCTGAAAATTATATTCATAGGTAACACTCTTTTGGATTCTGAGTAATGTGCGTCCCGCCAGACATTATCGTTGATTCTTTGTTGAACAATGACAATACAGGGGCTCTTAGCAGCTGCAGTCACGTACGGCCGTCACTCCAACGCGCGTTCCTTGTTAATTCTAATTTTTCTTAGCTCGGCCATCCCGTCTGGTGGGTCGAAAGTGATAAGTCCGCTCGTCAAAGCCTACTTCGCATTCATACTTTATTCTCTAGCTGGGATCGCACGTACGTGTCATAATTTTCTTCATGATTCACTCGCTTTATGGTGTTGTTGTTTTAATACCTGCAGTGATTCGTCTTGTCGGTTCATCCGTGTACATGATTGTATGGCTCTTTGCGGGTACTGCTATTGAGTTCCTTACTACTGTTGGAGACAGCCCGAGCGGATGCAGTCTCGGGAAACCTCGCGTAAAGCCCGCGGAATACACGCAAGATGATGATGAT
>JABCKI010006020.1:0-18337 GCA_018282025.1 Sphagnurus paluster
TAATAATTTATTTTGGAAAAAAAACTGTAAATTGTGTGATCATTGTCAAAGTAACTTGAATACTAACATCCCACAGCTATTAATGCAAAGATCTTGCATGCCTAAGCTACAGGCAAGGGGGGGTTTGGGGGACCCCAGGGGTTCCCCCCCAATCACTAAAGCTACTATTGTGAAAATCTGGCATATGCATGCTACAGGCAAGGGGGGGTTTGGGGGGGAACCCCGGGGGTTCCCCCCCAACTACTATAACTCTTATTACTAAAATATTACTAAAACTGACATTAAAAGAACAAAGGGAAGATATAGAGTGATATGCAAGGAGGGATGAGACATCTGTGTAATGAAATACAATTAACAACTGCGACCCCCCCGTGACAACGGCACGGGTCCTTAAGCTTGTTGGGAAGTTGAGGAGGTGAATAAGTCCTATGTTATGTAATCGCCTGTAGTCCCATTCTCAGTTAACCACCAACAACGATGGTAAGCTTGTGCCCTCTCGAGTCGCTTTCTTGAACTAACTGCTTCAGCCCGAAGAGGAAGATCTTTCCCGCCAAATCTTTGGTGGCTCTGAGTCTGAGCTTTCCTCAGATGAGGACGGTGCGCCCCACCCCTCGAGACTACTGGTCAATATTACTGACCCTTTCCTGCAGAGATCACCCGCCAGGAGGCTCGGAAGCCGCAAAAGTCTCGTCCACAGTCTTCAGCGCACCGTGAAAAAGCGTACGACTCTTCCGGAGGCGACAGTGAGGATGATTATCAAGACCAGCGGGCTAAGAAGCCCTCCTCTCAAAGCAAGCGCCCTGTAGCAAGAAGGAAGCGCTCAACAGATGGGAAGCCTGTGCAGCGCAAAAGAAAGCGTAAGGAGGTGGTGGAGTACGACTTAAGTGAGCTGCCACCGGAGCAAGGTAAGTTCGTGCAACCGACTCTACTATTTTCATATTTTACCTGACAGAATTTACCAGCGAGTAAAATTCGTCTTGATATGCAAATTGAACAGATTCTGAGGACTAAAAAGTCCGGTCGGCGTGGAAAGAAGAAGGCGAATGAAGAAGTCTTGGATAGTTTCGCAGACGACGAAGTTGCTCGCCTGAGAGAGGCTATGAATGCCGCTGCGGAAGAAGACCAACGTGCCAATGTCGAGAAACAACCTGCCATTTCAAAACTTAAACTTCTACCAGAAGCGATGGAGACATTACAAAAGTGCGTTACAGGTTCAGATCACCAACTCTCACGAAAGCTTATTCATTTTCTCCCCTAGGGCATCACTTGCGCAATCCATGATAGATAACAACCTCCTTGAAGCCGTCCGACGGTGGCTTGAGCCCCTCCCCGACCGCTCTCTTCCTGCATTGAATATCCAACGCGAATTCTTCACTGTGTTGCGTCGCATGGAGTTCATCGACAGCGCTGTTCTGAAAGAGTCCGGGCTCGGAAAGGTCGTGCTCTTTTACACAAAATGCAAGCGTGTAACGCCAGATATCGCCCGAGTAGCTGGGGAGCTCGTGAGCGCATGGAGTCGACCGATTATCAAGCGTTCTGCGTCATATCGAGATAGGGTTGTGCCGGTCATGGCAGATTATGGTGGAGAAGAGGGTGCTAGCCAGGGTCCAAGGGTCGGGGAGAAGCTCAACGTGATCATGGCACGGGCAAAGGAGAATGAGAAGAACCGCGTGAAGAGGAATGCAGTGTCAATCCCTCAGAGGGAGTTGGGGAACTATACTGTGGCACCGAGGGCGAACGCGGGCTTGGCACTGGGTCTTGGGAGAGGAAGTCAGAGCGTGGACGACGACGTGGAAAGGAGGAAGAAGAATGCGGAGAGGTTGAGGATGTTGACCCGCAAAGTTGGGGCAATGAAGTAGCTAGGGTGATCCCTTTTCTTCATGTTTGTAACCCTTGTTTCATAATATACTGACTTGCGCATCATGGTGAAGATCTTTACAGAGGATATAAACCGTCAACACGATCTGGGTGTCCTGGCATGTAACAAATGTGACCAGCCGACACTACAAGTCAATCCTTCAATTTCCTGAGCAGAGCGTTGACGGAAATCCAAATGCTCTCACTCCCAACTACAAATGAGGCACGTCTGGTATTACACTGCCTCACCCATCCCGTAACATCTGACGCACGAGATCTGGGGGTGCACTATTCCAAGTCCTCGGTCCGGCGTTATTTAATTCTCAGTGCCATCTATCTGACAGCTTCGCGTGTACTAAGCAATCCATCCGAAAGCATTATTATTATAGATTCTTCCACAACATCGTCGCTGGATTGCGTGTGGATGACGCATGGACCGGAGACTTGAGGTGCTGTATCAAGTGCGCATCCACCCGGTGGTGGATGTAAGGCGACAATATCTCAGGTTTTTGAACACAACTGAAACTACAAGGGGCCACCGCACGCGTGCACGATACAGAAGGTTCAGCTGTTTAAGGTCACTGTATGGAACACCTAATTCCTGATAATGTAAGAGCGGGGAATCTGCGGCATGAACATCAATGGCCTGTTGTTCCGAATACGTATTTAGTGTGCTAATTTCGATGCTGTACTGGGGCGCACTGCACCTGGAGGCTCGTGCTAAACAGAAGAATGGAAGCTGAAGCAACAGCAAGTCATCGAGGGGGGCGAAGGCAAAATCATCATTTTCTACTCTAGCTTTCATTTCCCCCGTGCAGGGGACAATCCCTCGACGCTTGTGGCGAGATCTTGTGAAGGGCAATGGCGCTGCAACGGAGAAGTATGTTAAATCGGCCAAAGGTTCGTTGACATGGGTAAATGTTTATAGTCAATTGCAAAGTTACTGATGCTGATTCGGCGGGTAATCTTGACCTGGTTCATCGGTCGGCGGCTGCCCTTTGGAATGAGACGATGATCATTAAGCCGCTTCACTGATCCGGCCAAGTAGAAAAGCTACGCAAGCCAACACTGTGATTTGCGGCCTGCGCTGCGGAGTAAATGAAGCCGAGATCAGGCGAATGCAATTGTTCTGGATAGACGTTCACTGGGTTGAGCAGTGTGAGAGCGGTTGAAGGAGAGTTCCGCAAGGAGGATAGAATATTCTTGGTAAAAGTGTGGTGATGGGACGGGCACGATGCAGGGCACGTTGCAAGGAACGGCGATCGGAGAATGAAATTTCGCCACACATAACCACGTTCTCAGCGCTCACCCGCCAATTTACTTTCCACTGGCCATTCCTTTCGTTCAATGCACGTAACCCGTCCATCGGGCTTGCCTGCCCTGGCAATAGTTATGCCCCGCCCCCAGCTCCCTCGTTCTCGCTCTTCCCTCTCCTCAACCCCTCGTACACCCCGTACCCCTTCTTGCACCTCAAACACCATCTTCTCTACCACTACATCAAACAGGAACAGCACAGATAGTTGGAATAGCTCCAATGCAGCCGACGATCAAGAATGGGACTGGAAGCCTGAGCAACTTCGTTTGCTTTCTCGCGTTCGTGATTCCTTGTGGTTTCTTCAATTTCAATTGTCACTTACTTGACGCGTACAGACGCTCGACGCACTCCCTGCCCATCTCGTCACACCGTTCAACGGTCCAATTCCTCCGTCAAATCTCCTCGACAAAATTGCCCGTGGTGTTGCCCAGGCAAAAGGACCTATCGACTGGCCCCATTCTCTACGCGCTACTCGAGTCAAGTTGATCGAGCTCTCGCGTGCCCGTGCAAAAGAGCAGCAGGCCATCATTGCCGAGATGCACTCAAACATGGATGCCGACGACTCAACAGATCCCAGCTACCAGCATTATCCCAACATCAACATCAGACGCCCATTATATAGGCAGTCAAGCATGGATTTTATACGTGCAGCTGATATCAGAGAAGATGATGATATTGCTTGGTACGTTCTCAAGACTGCTATACAATACCAACCCCTCAATTAAACGTTTTTAGTGTTTCCGAACGCTTGCAGCGCAACATCTCCAACAGCTCCTACCATCCCTACTCCCGCCGCACCCCGCGAAGCCGCCTCTCCTCACCTACCTGCTCTCCCTCAATCATCAATCCCTCAACTCCTAGCTCGTCTACCCTAAACACTCTGTCCTCGTTATCCTCTGCGCATCGCATCCTTCGCCGTACCTCATCCAACCTGTCTTCTACTTCTGCCTCTTCCATGTCTATTATGAGCAGTAACAGTGGAGCAGCCCTTCCGGATCCCCGGGTTCAACGTGTTCGCAGATCAGATTCTTTCTACGAGCCTCTATTGCCCCCCAAGGACCTCAAACTGGCACCTTCTATCTACAAGGAGGGCGCGAAGGACTCGTCTCCCACGGCCGGCGTAAAACGCGCACCCTCTTTTGGTGCATTAGCACAACGTGATCGCGAAGTCTTTGGCGTTGTCCCCGTGACTGGCAAAACTCCCACAACTGACTATGCTACCTACCCATCTTCGGACGAGGAGGAAAAAATCCGGGCTAAGGGGGCCAAGAAAATGAGAGTCAAAGACCTGGGTAGTCTGGCTGCTGCTGGATCAATAAGCGCAGGTATTCCCCCGACGTCTCCACCTGCAGTGCGTAGCTCCAAGCGGCCGAAGAAATCTCCAGCTGTGCCAGACTCTACAAGTAAATCTCAGGCGCCTAAAATCAAGAAACGCAATATTGTCACCCAGGATAGTCCGGACGGAAACAACAAGCTCAAAGCATCCCCAAGCTCGATTGACTCCCCAGCTCCCGTCAAAGAGCGCACGCGGTCTAGACCAACACCCATGAACCTACAGCGCAATCCCAGTATCTTCGGCGCCGAACTCCCTCACCTCCGCGGCGTCTCAGCCTCGCCCACTCTCTCGCCTCCCCCTGAGCCTTCCCGCACGCGTCTGCACTCGCTCCCCGCGCTCTTGGGATCCCCTGAACCATCACCACAAAAAGTGAGGACCCTTAGGCGGGTTCAGCGCATGACGCTCGGCCGGCGAATATCATTCGGCAGTCTTGTTTCTCCTGGCGAAGATGCCGATGCCGAATTGGAACCAGATGACGACGACTCACGCGGTCTACGCAGGGAGCGTCAGAGACAACGCGAGCTCGGGCAGCTGGGCAGCGCATTCCAATTGGTATGAGTACACACTCCAGGAATCCAAAAGAAAGTCTGAATTTGTACAATTTGTTCTTGTAACACCATCGTCTGCGAGAGAGCTAGATACCCATGCTACATGGTACACATCTATTCTACTCGCCCAACCTAACTAAACGCTCAACCCCATCGACTTCACGTCGGCCCACGTTTTGAAATTTCAAATGTTGGACAATCTCATCGCGACCACCGCGCCACCGGCGAACGCATGCATTCCGCTTCCTATCTGGTTACCAACACCCCTATCTCGCAGGTCCTAACGGAGCTATTTCGTCGCCTACTTCATCGGTCCTGTTTTGGGCGCATGCTTTGCTCTCCTGGTTTTCGATTCCACATGGACAGTCCCATCCACCTCTCTTTTCTCTGTACTCTTCGCCATGCGCCAGCACTATCCTTTCAAGTCCAATAGCCTACTCAACCAGGCTGTTTACGTTCATTGACGCTACATCAGTTTCATCACTATTTCATTCACTCCATTAACCTTCTATGTATTTATCGTTCATCTACATTCACTCTCCATTCTCCTGTCATCGCCCTTTTCCGGATTCGTCTTTCCTCTTGGATCACCCTCTGGCATCATCTCGAACATGCCGCTGACGCTCATTACTGATACTCACGAAGGATTTGCACACTCATTGGCATCACTCCCTCATTACACACTCCTCACACATCGCATTACCTTCATTCCCTTGCACCTGGAACTTGTCACTGTTTGCCGGACCAAGCACACATTTCCCGGCCACATCACCTCCGCACACAGATTCAAGATCACAACATACTAGCATTGTTCCTCAGCGTTTCTCGCATCCCCAATCACCCTCATATACTCTTGTCTCTCCAGTCTCGTTCGCACTCTCTTCCTTGCACATTCATTCATTAGCCAACTGTCTGCTCTGCCGGATCCCAGTGCCTCTCATTGATTTCGATCGATCGTTTTCTAGGCCCCCTGTCTTCCTGCGCCCAAGCCCCGCTGTGTTCTTTGCTGATTACCTACCTGCGAGCAGGTGACTTCCCTCTTTACTCGCTCTCCTTTCTCTCCGCCTCGTACATATGCACTTGCCATCCATTCATTTTTCGGCTGTCCCTATTTGCTGTTTGTTCTACTAGGAAATATTCGCTGGTTGATGATAACGATATTCACTATTAGTTATCTTCATTGATATCTGGCGTTCAATCTCAATTTACAATTGTACTTCGATGCAAGATTCCGTGAACCCCAAACCAATATCAACATAGTGCATGCCCCGTCCTGAATTATGAATCCTAAAAATCGACACCTCTTTCTAAATAGACGTACTCATTGGTATGTCGTGATTAGAGATGCTAAACTTTGTTCCTCAGGTGAACATTTATGTGTACTCTCAGCTCTGCATCTCAGATGAAATTGTAGTGGTATAGTTCTGTGAACCGGGTCCCGGTGCCTTTCATCTATGATGATTGGTGTAGTTGTATTGAAGCTCCAGGCATATGAATATTTCCAAGAGTCGCCAAGGTGGTGGGGATGTCTTTACTTCACCAGCTGATATAACCATGGGGTGAGATCTGGTACCGTGTGATCTGAAAGGTCCCAGTATAAATGTACCTATACTAGTTCTGGAGGTTGCCAAATACTTTCATGTAGGATTAGCTCCGAGTGGCGGGGTGAGCGAACTTGGTTTGCTGTACTTGGTTTGCTGTACTCCCAACACAATCTACGCTGACCTCCAAGTTTTCCAATATCATGTTTTTTGAATTTATACAGGAAGCTCATCCTAAGCCAAAAATAGCCACATCAGTCCAAAAAGTTCCTTTTGTACTTGAGAAGAGTGACCTACTCTATGTCCCACGCTGGGCAATGTGGGGGGCTGAACAGGCCCTAATTACGCCTCCTCCAACGCCACCACAGCAGCCGCCTCTGTCTGTGCAAGTTCCTTCTGTCTGCGCTCTGCAATTTCCGCCCGTTTTTCCGACAGTAGCACTGCTGCCCTCTGGTCCCACTGGTACGCCCAGTATCCTGCAAAACCGAAAACGCCCATAGATATCAGGTGGCCTCCGGGGTCTATGGCGCGAAGAAAGCCTTAGTACTGCACAGTGCGGGTAAGATGGTCCTCGGACGCACTGTCAAGAAGATTTCGTCTCTGAATACCTAGCTGGCCAACCCGCGCAGCTAGCCCAAAGGCAGAGAACCCGAGAATGTTGGCCAAGAGCGACATTAGTTGTATGAAGTAGAACCGGGATCGTTACGCGCACGGAACAGTGTGGGAGGTTAAAAGCTCTTAGTAAGCACAACCACATATACAGCACAGCTTCAATCTGGCGATAACCTTTATCTGAGTTGCCAATAGAAGCCACACAGCAGCTAGCTAAACCTCCCATCGACTCTACATATACTGTAACTCTACTATTCTCCCAATATCATGTCAGACCTACCCCCAGAACTTCAGTCCGCGACTGCGATTAAGCTAGCTACTGCACAGCAGAAGAAGGACGCAGGGGATCAAGCATTCAAGGCGGGGAAGTTGACAGAGGGTAAGTTTTTGCTTTCTTTTCTTATCCATTAATACTCTCTGAGCCCAGAAAAAGCCTTGACCTCGTATCACCAGGTGTGTTTCTCTAGATACGCGTCTCAGATCGACCCTCTTATATCATATTTTAGGCGCTGATGTACCTCCTGGGACTGGACAAGTAAGTAACTTCAAATTTGAAGCGTTTAATGATTTAAATCTTCGGGAAAAAAGGAATGCACTGCAAAGTATCGGCATTGGCTCATCAGCGCCACCCAAGGACAAGGATGGGAAAGAGGTGAAGGAGAAAACAGAGGTGTCTTAAAAGTTTCAAATCTGATACTGGCATCTTCATCTAAACGGGACAAAAATTCAGGTTGACGAGCTCCTTGAGAAGATCTATGCCAATATGTCGGCTTGCCACATGAAGAACGAGAACTGGAAGCGTGCGGTGGACACAGCTGATAAGGTGAGTTTCACGCGAACTTCATCCTAATCTACATCTCCTGAAAGAGACGCTTTTCAGGCTCTTGCTAAGAATGAGAATAACTACAAAGCGTTATTCAGGAAAGGAAAGGCACTCGGAGCGCAGGGATATTACGAGAAAGCTGTAAAGATCTTAGAAGAGGTCAAAGAGAAGAATCCGTCAGGTCGGTTTTTGGGTTCTTTTCGCTAGCTACGGTTTCTGATCTGCTCTTTTTTCTTAGACGCACCTATTGTTGATGCTGAACTTTCCCGACTTCGTGCAATTGATAATGAACGCGAACGGCAACACAAGCAGAAGCTCAAGGGCATGTGAGCCATCACTTTATGAATGACACCAAGCTTACGCCACCTACTAGGTTTCTTGAATCGTGCAGAGAAGAAGGGGGCCCCATCAGAGTATGTAGCAGCTCCCGCAGCCGAAAGCGCGTCAATCGTCGAAGTATGAGGCTGGTTTCTTGGGGGACACACTGTTGTTTTCATGTTGCTTTCAATAAAATGTATCAAATTAGCTTAAGGATCAAGAAATCCATCACATTTGCTGTTTTAATGTGTCTTGAGCTTCGCTGTGACACCCAAAGGCATTGTCTCTACAAATTACTCTACGAATTCTACGTCAAATTTGCGACCTTGGTTTCCACAAAGGTCTCCAGGTCAAAACCTCCTTCTGGAGCTTTGACCACACCAGCTTTTTCTAGAACGCTATAAAACAAACTATTAGCCAGGCTATTGCACAGGGTTGACTTTTAGGTGTACCTCAGGGTATCTGTAATAACTTTCCGCGGGATTTCGATGCACTTCTGGGGATATGCGACCGTTTTAAGCCATGCCTATAAGATAAAGGTCAGATATTGAACTAAATTTTCGACGAAAAATGTCAAAAACCTCGATATCTTCAGCAGGATAGCCGAAGTTGGTTTCGATGAACTTAACGTTGGCAGTTTCCCGGTTCTCTGCAGAGTCGAAATCGCGAATATATCCGGTCAACCCCTCTAAGAAGGTCTGGACCTCTTGAAATGGTGCACGATCCGGAGATGGGTGTGCAGCAATGAGCCAAGAGGGCCAAGGTGTGGGTACAGAGCCAATCTTCAACGAGATGTTAGCAAAACCTACCAACGTTGGGCGATGAGGACTCACAAATCTGGCCTCTCCTGCATCAATGAAAGGCTTGGTGGTAAACCACTCCCACATAAACGCGCTCGTTGAACCGTCATTCACAGAGTTAATCAGGCCGTGTATATCGTTATTCACTTGAGTTTGACATTAAGACCAAAGCCTTGAAGCATGATTAACGTCTAACCTTGGAACTTCAAACCCTCCGTCGACCACCCTTGCTGAAGGGCCATAACATATGCCATAGTTTGACTGCCACTGTCGATCGTGTAAGCGGGGTGTGAAGGGTGCATGATTTAGCGTAATACCTGCCATGTCGTGAAATCCCGATGGTCGTGCCTTCGAGATCCGATATAGATTGAAATTTAGTGTCTTTTCCTGCAATTACAGCCCTAATAGTTCACGAGAGTATGGGTGCATGCAGTTGTGTACTATTAGAATTGTACATACCAATTAAGCGGCGTGGACACGAAGCTTCCTACAAGTTTGTATGCCTTCGATCCATTAGCTATTCCTGAGATCAGGGCATCTGTAAGGGCACTTTTCAAATATTTCGATTTCTTCGATAAATTTTTTGAAAGCGGATACTGACATCGCAACGTCGATCTCGTCATTCGTGAGTCTGGATATAAGCTGTCCAGTTCCACCTCCATTCCCCCGAAAGGTTAACAATATTTGGAGTGATTATCTAAAACTTACTTGGACATTCAATGAGGTTGAAAGTCTTTCCACTGTCAACTGCCGCAAACTGGAGCAACGGTGAAGAGAAATGCTCGCGAACTGGCAGAAGAACCTTCTAAATCAGATCGTCGTGAGCCTCTGGGTTTTTCAAGGTGCGAACCATATCCAATTCTCAAAGGCATTTCTGTGAATTCAATGGTGCTCTAAAGCTAGATTTGAGAAGGAAGAAAGTTGCCGGCGAAACCGAGCAACTGGCTCAAGTTGCTATACTGATAAGATCTTGATTAGATTAAAGGTCACGCAAACATGCAGTCACGAGTCACGCGACTCATTGACGGTACAGTTCCTGAGTCCATTCACGCGAACCTGAAGCTAATTATCTATTGTCTGTACCTACTAGTACTACCGACTTGGATGCCTGGAAATGCCGTTAAGCCCAACATCACTGTCGCATTGCTTTCAAGTTACTTTGCTGTCGTCAAGGACCTGAAAACATACCTTTCTGAGATTCTAGAACCACTACTCCCTGACGCAGACGGCCTCATTCAATCTCAAGCAGCCGGGATTGCACCTAGTCAAAATGACACACCTGCCTACCTCTCACTCTTGAATACCTCATACGTCGCATTCAACACGGCTTCCCTCAGCACCGCGAGACCTTTCAAGTTGTTTTTAGCCAAAACAGATATGCGAGAGGTGACTATACGCAATAACGACACGTTACAACTTGTTCATTACATGCTAATATTACTATACAGGTTATCGACAAGGCGCAGGAAAGAATTTTTTCCCAAGGCAACTATACCCAAAACATTATTTCTGCGGGATATAAGCGGGTAAGTACCTTGACTCTTACATTTTATCGTACTGAATACTTGGGCCTCTTTCTAGGCTTATACAGAAGAGGATCGACCAAGGCAAGACATGACACGCATAGGTATTACGAACATCTTCGTAAATACCATTGTAACTGCGCTCCAGTCTTCCGAATGGGACATGCTCCTCCAGCGGTTAGTCGATTCAAATACATTCAATGAACTTGATGACTGATGAATATCCTAGAATTGGAGCGGGTGCCATGCTGCACTTGCTCAGCGAAACAAGTATTTTTGTATTACTGCCGAATGGATGTCTCTGTCAAATGACCGGTGACCCGATTATAAACGTATTACCGATATTGAAAGCAACCCGTGCACTCGCTACAACCAAATGTGAAATAAGTGAACCCCGTGGCGAGAAGAGACCATTTCCTTTCGGTAGCGATAAACTTGAACGTGCCACGAAGCGTCAAAAATCTGGCCTACAGACCCATCCGCCTAAATCTTCTAAATTAAACGATCCTAAGCAAGTTTATTATGATTTCTTTCTCATTAATATATGCTAATAACACCTTAGAAATCGCTCGCCCGTAAACATCCCACTGGTTCGCGCGAAGTTATTTTACGCACGGCCAAAGCATTTGCCTCTCACCAACCAAATTCTAATTGGGCTTCCTGAGAAGCGTTCGTTTCAACTGTTTACTTTTTGTACGCCCCATCCTTACAATGTCCCAGATATTCTCAATCAGATATATCCTTCTTATGAACGCTCACGAAAGGTCAAACCTGAAGAATATGTTGATCCTAATCCTACAGTGCAACAGTCCCAAGCTCGTCACCTCGCAAAATACGTTTTTCCGAGACAATATGGTCTCAATAGCCCGTTTAAAGAGTTTCATTCCAAGAAACATACCTTCACTCTTCCAGATTATACTGATAGAGAAATCGAGATAAAGGTGATTTTCCTTCTCCCAGATTTTGTTTAAAGCTGAATATACTAGGCCAAGGGCGCCTGCAAGACCCCCAAGCGCCTGAGACGGGTTCTGACACTACTGGAGAGTATGATATACCGGCATGGTAAATGTCGATACAAACCCTTAAGAGACAAAGTTTGCCCCTCCAAAGTAAGACCACTTCTGACATAATTAGGAACTAGCTGATAGTTTCTTAGCTTCAAAGTACGGAAGGCAAACGTCTGGATTCCAGTGTCATCCTAGTGAGTTAGTGTGTTATTACTTGCATATCATAATCAAAACTCGTTTTCCAGGAATGTATATCCGAACAATCGATTTTGCTAACTCAGGCGCCTCTAGACTACAGCATGTGCTCAGTCGACTTGTCTGGCAAAGTCATCTCACCTACCGGTGTCGCGCAAGAGCGTCACGGCAAACTCAAGCCCCGTTTTGCCGACTTCGCATGCCCGAACGTGGAGGTTAGTCTTTCCTCGCATAGGAAACCACAAGATCTTTTTAAAGATTTACCAAGGTTTACCGCTATGTGGCATTAGTAACGAAGGCCGTGATACCCAAAGCTTTCTGGGGAAGCGACGCCAACTTCAAGGTGGTTCTCAGTTGTATGTACCCTATCACAATAACAAGGAAGGCGATCAAATATGACACTATATTAGATGTTCAGGAGTTTATACGATGCCGACGCTTTGAATCTGTAACGCTGCATCATGTCATTCAGCGCTTCAGCACTACCGCCTGCGATTGGTTCATACCTCCAGGACAGGGTGCTCTCCAACAATCACGTGTGTCCGTCTCTGACGCGATGAAGCGAAGAGAACTTCTGGAGGACTTCATGTTCTGGTATTTTGATTCATTTGTGTCGTCTTTGTTGAAGGTAAGCCGTTCAGTACCCCTACTTCTGAACTCGGCGGGTTTAAGTAAACTATTCATTTTATAGACAAACTTCTACATAACGGAAACCTCCGCGTTTCGCAACCGGGTGTTGTACTTCCGCCACGATGACTGGGAAGCGATGTGTGCCCCACTAATCGAACGTCTTTCATCTGCAACGTTTGTGAAAATGACACATGTATGTAAATTGGAATACACATAACCTCATCAAACATGCTGATACTGTTTAGTTGGAAGCTATGGAAGTCTTGCGTCAGCGCAAGCTAGGCTACTCGTTCGTCCGGCTTTTGCCAAAAGAGACCGGTGTTCGGCCAATAGTCAATTTACGGCGTCGGAAAACCGTACACATTGTTGGCATACTTCTCTACTGTTTCTCTTTTGCGCTTATTCTTCTTTTAGCACGGGCGTCCTGCGGAGCAATCGATCAATCAAATTCTGCAAGCTGCTTTCCAGATTTTATCATACGAGAAGGTAATCGCGTTTCTCAAGTGCCTTGAGGTCCGTCTTATGTGATTGATAGCAACAAAATCCGGATCGGCTTGGGGCCTCCGTATTTAGCTCAGAGGATATCTATTCAAAGCTAAAAGGATTCAAGTCTGGACTCACCCCCCAACCTGATGGAAGACTGTAAGCTCCACTCTTTCTTACATTCGCATTGTGTTGAAGCCCTCCTTAAGGCCGCATTTATATTTTGTCAAGGTTGATGTACAAGCTTGCTTCGACACAATCGAACAAACAAAGTTGTTGGAGATTTTACGGGAGATCATTTCTGAGGTAAATCTTCATATCCTGGGATTTTCCTGTCCTGATAGTGAATCATTCAGGATAGATACATGACACAACGATATGGACAAATACACATGTCTACAGGACGTATCAAAAGGACCTTTGTAAAGAAGGCAGTGCCATCGGGTTTGTGCCCACATCAAACTTGAAGACCTGTGATATTAACAGCAAAATATACAGAAGAACATCCCCACTTTCTAACATACGCCGCCAAGTTGGCAGGTGTTATGCGAAACACCATCTTTGTAGATCAGGTGTGTATCCACTATGCATATTCGTGATTCAGTCTCAATAATCTGCCCTCCAGGTGAAATATCCGTATTCAGAAAAGAAGGAGATACTCTCGCTTTTGGAAGAACACATCACAGAAAATATAGTCAAGGTGCGTACTTTTCTTACCCACAAAACAAACGCTAACTTTTTTTAAAAAAAGATTGGGGCCGATTATTATCGACAAACGGTTGGGATTCCACAGGGGTCTATTCTATCAGCTATATTATGCTGCTTTTTCTACGGGGATATGGAGAAACGGTTTACCAACTTCAGTGCTGACCCGGAAAGTGTAAGTCTGATCTGCTGTACATGCACAGAGTTTTGAATTAATTGAAATGAATCAATTCAGGTTTTGCTAAGGTTAATCGATGACTACCTGTATATCACCACAAGCCAAATGAAAGCTATCCAATTCCTCGAAATGATGAACCAAGGTATTTCGACGAATTGGAAGTTTCGAATCATATTCTAACCGTGCTGTACACTGTTAAGGCCATCCTGAATATGGATGTTTTATTTCAAAGGACAAATCACTGACCAACTTTGACCATGGCTTCGAGACGCGCAATATCGCTAATTCGGCCAAACCATACAGTGAGCCGTGTCCTCGAGGGTTTGGCCGTATATTCATTGTCGGCATCTGCTTAACGACAGGCTTTCCGTGGTGCGGATATCTAATCAATACAAAGGATTTATCTGTGACGTTCGACTATTCGCGATATCTGAGCACTAGTGCGCAGGTTTTCCATCTTTGATCTCGCTGTTCTCACACGAATATCTGGATAGCATTGCGCGATACACTGACTGTTGAACGGGGTCGGCATCCAGGTACTGTCTTTACCAACAAGATGCTTTGGTGAGCTTCTCTTTTCTGGCGCTTCTATATTGTACCAATATTTCGTGCCCAGGCTTGCACGCACCAAATGCCATCCTATATACTCTGACATCGCACTGAACACCAGTGATGTGGTCTACCTCAATGTGTATCAAAACTTTCTTCTTTGCGCCATGAAGATGCACGGATACCTGTGTGACTGGGGCATCCGGCGGGCCCACAAAAACCCCTCTTTTATCTACAGTATGTTTGTATTCGACTGGGACGGAGCTTCCCACTATGATATTTCACAGATACGATACAGAAAACTATTAACACGTCCTGCTCGACCCTCCGAAACAAGCTAGCTCAACTGGCGCGACAGCAAAACATTCGTGATGTAGGCTGGATACAAATGCACCTTGTGAAATGGTGAGTATTACATGTTTGCCGTGAAATACCCATGTTGAGTGGATCCCTTCAGGCTAGGAACCCATGCATTCTATGTGGTCCTCAGGCGAAAATCAAGCCATTACGCGTCGGTAATACGGTCATTGAATCTAGAACTTTCTCGACCGCGGAGCAGGCGGTATAGAAAACAGTTTTCGACGTTAATCCAAGATGGACAGGCCGGGATGGCCGACATATCCTTTTAATAATGCCTATAAAAGCTATCTACTGCATATATTTAGATTATTACCACTCAAAGTACTCAAAGTTGTTACATTTCAACGTCAAGTTCCTGCCTGCAAGCACCGAGATCACCGAGCACGTGAAATACCGGGTGACGTACTACCGGGCGGAACACACAGCCACCGGGTGCCGATCGTTTGTCTTGATCATTCCATGTTGCTCGCAGTCACGCCCAGAGCCACCAGATTGCTCAGCAGTTCGTATATTAGGCCTGTCGTCAAGTCGATACATAATCCCTATTCCTTCTCCTCATTTTCCACAATGTCTTCATTCTACTCGCTTAAGGCAGAACGCCCTTCAGGCCAGGTCTTCGACTTTGCTGACCTCAAAGGGAAGACCGTCTTGATTGTCAACGTTGCCTCAGCTTGGTGTGTTGCAAAATCTATGGCAGTTCTTTTTGGGCCTTCTGACACGCTCCCAGTGGATTTACTCCTCAATACAAGGGTGCGCCACCCACATCTAATCACTACAATACGGCCCTGACTGTCCTTGCTCCTCAGGCCTCCAGGCCCTCTATGACAAGTATAAGGACCGCGACTTTATTATCCTAGGGTTCCCGTGCAACCAGGTACGTAAAATCTTATTCCCCGTGACTTCTCTCTTTCATATAAACGGGAAATAGTTTGGTGGTCAAGAGCCCAAGGGCGACGAGCAAATCGCAGAGTTTTGCACTCTTAACCATGGCGTCACATTCCCCCTCATGAAGAAGTCAGAAGTCAACGGAGACAAAACTAACGAGGTGTATAAGTGGCTGAAGAACCAAAAGTCTGGTATCCTTGGTCTGACGCGGATCAAGGTAAGTCACTGGCGTTGACAGATGGTTTATTAACTCACTGTAATCCCTGGTCTTCAGTGGAACTTCGAAAAATTCTTGGTCGATAAGGAGGGCAATGTCGTGCAAAGATGGGCGTCTACAACCACCCCCGAGGCCATCGATGCTGAGGTGGCCAAAATTCTCTGACTCCCGGGCCCCAGACTCTGAGTGATACCATAAATGTTAATTCTATTTCAACTAGCTAAGCCGTTAATGTAATTGTGATGACAACGACTAAACATTGGTTTTTGTAAACCTTTTAAAGTGATCACTAGTACTTGCGAGAAGACTTATGTATGGCGGTTACCAAGACGAAAATTTGAACGTTCAACGTTCAACGTTGGACATTTACTTGACCCATTGCACACACTCTGTTCATTCACTGACCACCTTCATTTAGCAGTGCCTCCAAGTCTACACTTGACCGCCAACGTGTTGAAAGAATTGTTGTTATGAAGCTCAGATATTTAACAATAATTCTACATCGTGGTATGAGAACAGAATGTCGTCTGAAACGATAAGTGGCACAGGCTTCATACATTGTCTAAATCCGAATTCTAGATCAAACCTCCTTGGCAATAGTTCCCTGTTCTTCTCTTACTCCCCGGACATTCATGCGCGTCAAATATTCAAGCTAATACCTCCACGAGCACTTGACGAGCGCCGATCGGCAAAGGGTCAACCTTTAAGCCCTTCACATAGGTATGGAGATGATCTTGAGGAATAAGCTCGGGTTATCGTCGAAGGGATTCAATTCTCTAGGCAACTTTTCCGTGTTTCTCTCCCAACTCTCCAAAAATCGCCGTGGGATTAAGGTAAAAAAATCCGCGGACAGCCTATAATGATGACTCTTTTCAGGGCATGGAGGCCGCCGTACAACTTGAATCCCAATACTGACGGCAAAACTTGCGTTTGGTTCACCAATTCACCTTGTGCGGACAATGTCAGCAGACCAACAAGTCCCATGCTTGGTTGCATCTTCAGCCCAAAGTCAACGGCATTACATGGGAGTCTTGTGAAAGCGGGGTTTAACAGTGAAGATATTTAAACCACCCATGAAGTACGGTGGTCTTCACTACTGAAATGAGATCTCCCTTATCAGCTTTTACATCTCTGAGCCTCGCCATCTTTGTTCAGAAGGCAGCATCTACTGCTGTCTGGGGACAATGTGGGGTACGTCAGACCGTCTTACTTGAAAATCTGTCTCGCCTCATTAAAACTACTCTTCAGGGGATTGGCTTTACAGGTGACAAGAAGTGTGACTCCGGCACGACGTGTGCCTACGTGAACGATTGTACGTGTCCATAAAATCTATCTGGGAAAACTAACACGTTGTGTAGGGTACTTCCAGTGCCAGCCCTCAAGCCAAACAACCTCTCCCCCACCATCAGCTACCAACCCGGCCGGCTGCTCAGGCACATTGACTAAGTTCAAATATTTCGGTGTGAATGAAGCTGGCGCTGAATTCGGCAATAACAAAATCCCTGTAAGCCAGATGTCTTGACGTTTTAAAGAACTGAGACTAAATCGGTATCATAGGGCACACTCGGAACAGACTACACATGGCCTGCACCCTCTTCGATCGATGTATGTGCAACAAATCAGGAACAGATCGTTCCAGGACTAACCGCAGGATTGCAGTAGTTTGTCAATCAGGGCTTCAACACGTTCCGCGTTCCCTTCTTACAGGAGCGGATGAGCCCGCCCTCCAGGGGCCTCACCGGAGCATTTGATACTGCCTATCTTAATGGGCTGAAGAACATGAGTAATTCAGCAATATCGTGAATAGCAGAGTGGTCAACGTCAATGGCGAATATACTAGATTGTGAATTATATCACTAACAAGGGAGCTTTTGCTGTCATTGAACGTAGGCTGGTTTCATTAAGCATGTTGTTTTCATGACTAAACCAATCATGCAGCCCACAATTTCATGCGCTACAACGGCTCCATTATTACCAGTACCTCTAAGTGAGTCCTCGTGAATTTTGTAAAAGGACGTGAAAGTGATTATGCTTTTTATTCGCTAGTTTCCAAACTTGTTTGTTTCCTTGCCCTTTCTTCAGACATTTTATTGATGTAGCCCAGGGTGGAAAAAATTGGCCAATGAATTCGTACGAATTTATTCAATACTGGGCCATTTCATTCAATTCACCGGTGGTGTGACGCGTGACATGGTGCGGTGAATTTTTTGCTTCACCGATATGCCTTCCGGACCGTGACATATGTCAAAATTTCACCACTTCACTGAAGCTGTCACTGGCCTTCAGCTGTATGATTACACTATAGGAAAACTGTTCATGAGATGCTTGTATGACGTACTTAGTGGCAAATGCAAACGAAATCAAGTGACCATCATCATAGCTTAGACGGACATCACGAGCACGCGTTCCTAACAAACGATACGCAAGAGAGGCGTTTTGGCGCCACCATGATGAG